>JAZGTK010015447.1:0-13198 GCA_036877625.1 Ambastaia sidthimunki
TCTGAACTATGGCACTGCATACCTCCACATCACTCTAATGTATACATACACACAGAGAGAAAAAGAGGGGCCGCGGGGCACACACATGTGGGTCTTTCCCGCTTTCTCCGGCTGGGGCACAGGGGACTTCTCTTAAACTCCAGCAGGAGGGACACCTGTTCACTCGCCCCCTGAAGACATGAGCTCGGTATAGCTCTGTCAATCTCTCAGCATTCTGGCTGTTTAACACATGGCAGTACCTAACCATTCATTGACTCAGTGAGAATGGAATGACTGGGTTAAAACCTGAGATGTTTCGACATGCTTTAGAAGTCAAAAGATACAGTATTGTAAACCCAGTTGGAAGTAACAGAGGTTTTGCAATAAGTTCAAATGCAAATGAGGAGCTATGTCTAACATATATGACTTTAAAGACTCATGAAATAAATATTTGAGGTGTTCTGTTTTTAGTCCTTGTATTTTAGCTGACTTGCTAGTGTATATCTAAATATTGTATTAATTAATATTTGTAATGTGTAGTCTTTGTCTTCTGGGAAAATAGATTAATAATGCTTTAATGATTATAATGAATAATGATTAATAGATTTTTCTCTAATTAAATGCTTTAAATAATAAGAGTGCTCTTCTTCTAATGCCAACTGCTAGCAAGTAATGAATCATGATTTATGCCTGTGATGTAACCAAATCCTATTGGCTAAGAGAGGAGCCCTTCTGTATGCCCCACTCAACTTCCTGTTTCAGAAGGGAATACAGCAACACAGGAAAGTATCTTCTCTAATTTGTTTTAGCTGTATACATTCACTGTAGGATCAATCAATACTTTATGTTTGAGTACATTTGTGTGGTAAGTAGCATCCTTAGATTTACAAATGACAGATTAGAGCATGTTCACTTTGATCGCGGCATGTCGGTAGAGTAAATCTATTAAGAAAATCAAAGGAAATTTACGAAACAAATTCTTACAACAAACAATATTTTGATCAAATGATAAGATCATAATGCTTAAAAACTAGCCCTACTGAAGTATTCTATCCAGTTTTCCCCCACAATATTATTCCCACAATTATTGAGTAAAATACCAGTGAGCATTTTGACAGGCAGGAATCCAACTGCAAATGATTTGCTTATGAGAGAAGAGTCTTATGAAGACTTGAGCCGAATTAAAGCAGAAGGACACAGGGGATCCTATTGCTAATTTAATGTAATATAAATTGCACCACAGAAACAGACCAATTCAAATTACAGCAACATCTGAGTACTGCAAAGTGGGTGTATCTCATTTGCTATAATTGCATGCGTTTGGCTCCATAATTCCCTGAATTGGTCATGCCATTTGTGGATCCAGCTGTTTTAATCACTCTCATTTGTTTAATTTGTTTGTCATATCCCTGGTCTGCACATCCTCCTGTGCATACAGAATAGCATTCAAAGCAGCGCTGGAATCATGCTGTAGAACGCTGTAGATAAAAAGCACTCTGAAACATTTACACACATTTTATAGTGTATTTCATACCCATGCTTGTACCGTGGACGAACATTGCGTGGAGTTAAAAATATGTTATTCAGCTAAAATGTTACCAAAATACAATTCAAACATTATGTAGGTTTATCATAAATTATAAAAAGAAGTGTGTATTTTTACATATGGGGTATTCCTAACTGACTTTCTACAAGTCATCATTAAATAAGCACTATAAATGTATGTGTGCATATGTGTGTGTGTGTGTGTGTTTACTAAACCCTACATTGGGGACAAAGTTTTATCCAAAAGTCAGCAAAACTTTTGGGGATGTCCTAATATGCAAAAACGCTGTAAAAATATAGTAAATACTTTTTTAAATTGTAAAAATATATGGTTACTTCATCTTTGTACGATTATTTAGACAGACACACAAAATGTACAGTTGCATCACGAAGAGCCTTTGTGTTGACACAAGATAAGATAAGAATAATGTCTTCTCATAAAACATTTTAATGTTACCTTTGACAATGTTACCATTTTTCTCATTTCAAATCCATCACCGTTTATGATTCAACCCCAGAGGTTTTTCTTTTCTCTGGGCTTAATGCACGTTCCCTGCAACTTCTGTGACAGGACTGGCCTGAGCAGCTGTGAGGGGGTGAGAGGTGATAGCCTTTAGTGATATTCAAATAAACACTCTTGAAGTATTGTTCAACACAACAGACCTTTCGGCAGCCACACGCCCCCTATAGCTCAAAACATTTTCTGCCTCAGCCATCGCAATCTGCATGCACATCTGCAGCTCCATATATCACAGCACATTGCACACCCCAGCATTCCACAGAGCGCAACGCCAGCAGTGATTTGTGCTCTGCCGTCCGGCTTTTTTTATTAAATTTTCATCTGTAATCTGAATGTCCTCTTGACTAAAAGCACAGCCTTTTAAATCAATCTCGCAACCCCAATGTAAACCTGAATCGCATTATAAAGCACGCTGATGTTACAATGGCATCTCCTCACCTCCTGGTGCTCCCTCCACACTTGGAACGCATATATTGTCCTGCGCTAACTGATGGGCAATCGTGAAGCCAGGGATGCTTAAAAGTGTTTAATAAATGTAATACAACCTATATAGTGTTGAAGAAAGGGGCCTAAAGCAGAACCAGCTGTATGAACGTGGTGAGGGACCTTACTGAGGATTCTGGCCCATAAAAAAAGATGCCTAATTCGGGCCAACATGTGGACCTTACTGATATGCAATACAGGGTCCTGTTGTATGTTGAACAGTTTATGGACTACAACATCATTCCTCTGGAAAAGTGGACTGAGGCCATACGTTACTTCAGGCTAATTTATGACTTGGGTGGATTTTTTTCTTTATATACTCTATCAGAGGAGAACAATAAAAGGAAGCAGGTGAGGCTGGAATGTGGAGCCTTTCATGTTTTATCCCACTCAAGAGGCACACAGGCATATTATGGTCTTAGAAGGTAATACATGAAAGTGTCTAACAAATTGTCAAATTAAGGATTGGTGTCATGACCCCCGGTGGTGTCTATTTACAGCCATGAGCCTATTCCGCCCAATGAGATTCCTTAAAACTGAACAGTGCAGAATTGAGAGCTAAATTTATGGAATGGAGAGAAAAGAACAATCTCTTTATAAAAACGAGCGATAAGAGTCAGCAGGGGAGACTGTGAATCACCTTTATTTTCTTGCTTATCATGTGTAGTATACACAAGGGTGTTCTTGTAGCTTATCCGGCGGAGCATGGCGCTAGCAACATCAAGGACATGGGTTTAATTCCCAAAGTACACACAAACCAATAAATGTATAGCTTACATGCACATAAGTCACTTTGGATAAAAGCGCCTGTCTTATGCATAAATGCAAATGTATACATTAAACATTCATCTACATGGTCTTAGTTACACTGGCCCAGGAATGGACTGTCTTCTTCTACCTTGCAAGGAGGTCCATCTCTCAATTTCTTCAGCTGTTTCCTGGTGTTTGCAATGAGGCTTAACTCAAAATGGCGCAGCAAAGGGGCCCTGCTCAGTTTAAGCTGTCTTAAATGCATTTTATATGACCTAATATTTCATCACACCAGAGCTATTTTCATTCTGAGATACACTCCAGATAAGAGTTATAATCTATGTGTGACGAATGTGCCAGACTCATGCCTCTGACTCTGGTATGTACACAACACTCTACGGCTATGACAGGCTGATGGGGAAAAAGAGAGAAAGAGATAGAGAGACAGAGCAGGTGTGTTTGGTTAAGATGTACCTGTCAAGTGGGGTGAAATACATGTCTGTACTCATTTAAATGAATCTCTTATCAGTACCTCAATGTCCCCACTGATGAAACATGGCAGACAGCATGTTAACATGTTTGCGTGGTTTAGTTTTGTCAAGAGCAGCCAAGAGCCGCCAATAGACATTATTGACTTTATTGTCTAGAGGAGTGGACATTATAAGAACCCCAGAGAGCCTAAACAGGACACAGCAGGGCTTTACAGATCTGACCTTGATCTTTCATCTACATTCTGTTTGTATTCCATCATTTATTTTGACAGTTTAATACTGACAGGAATTCAGTTATAATCAGCTTCTTCTGAAGTAAAAATCTGAAGTACATGATCAGAATTAATTTTAAGAGATGGTTACAATTGGTGGACATAAAAAAAAAAAGTAATTAAAAAGAAATGATTGCTCATTAAGAAAATTAAAACTATTTGATTTGATAAGAACATATATTATGAGCAATGTTAAAAGTCATTTGTTGTGTACAATTGCTGTATAACAAATAGTTTTTTATTCATTTTCATGTTTTTAATTTTGGGGGTAATTGTTTTCAGTTTGCAAACATTATAATTTTAACAAGCTGTATTTCTATTCAATTTCCTTTTCCTAAAAAAAAAATATGTTTTTGTGTAAATGCAGAAACTGTAATGAATATCACAGTCACTGGAATTCCCGGGAAGGGCGGCAGCAGCGGGCTGATCCTTTTGAACAGATCCTTTGTTTCCACGGTAACAGAGGAGGAGTTTGCACTTCGACCCGTGACCGCATCGGCGGAAATGAGGAACTAGGAAGTCGAGTAAAGGGCTGATGTGGAATACCACACATTTGTTTAATATGAATTGGTGTCGACAAATGAAATGTAATCACTTCCGTCCACCACAAGTGTAGAGAATTAATACCGGTTTACGGAACCGATTATCTCGCAACCAGTGCCGCTGTCACCAATGCACGGGAAAGATGAATGTGAGGTAAATACCAGAGCCTTGAACTGTCTTTTTATTTTGACAGGGAGCAATAAATGTGTGTAATGACGCCGTTAGTGATGCTATAATAGTTATTTACAACTGACTGTATGACAGTATAAAACTGAAAAATCACCCGCTTTTCATACATAACAAACCATAACATTTTATTGATGAATTAACCGCAGTTTAAATAACATTGTTGCATCATTATGTCACTGAGCAGTTTAAGTTTAAATTGGTATTGTCATTACTGATTTCGTTGTGTATTTTTGCTTTAGTTTTAGATCACTTGAGTTGGAGAGGAGTGATTGTATTGTGAACGTGTGTCTGCGGTGGTGACGCCCGTCATTATTTTCACTATTAATAGATGCGCCTCAAAGCAATGGACTGCGCACATTTCTAATGACAGATATTTCCCACACTGTTACCAATAGCTTTCTTTTTTTAATAATCTATTGGTCTTTTACTTCCACTAATTACAAGCTAAACAAGATGCTAAGACTAAATTGATCACTTAAGTACTAGAATAAGTACTTTATGAGTGACACACTGAAAATTCCACACTCAAAAAATAAATCCATATTTTTACATTTAATATCACCATGTCACTGGCCGAACAGTCACAGAAGTGGTTTCCAACACATGTCCAAGTCACAGTCTTCCAAGCGACAGACCTGCAACCAAAGGGCAAGAATGGCACTAATGACCCCTACACCATCATCCAGCTGGGCAAGGAGAAGTACTCCACATCAGTGACAGAGAAGACCCTCGCCCCAGTGTGGAAGGAGGAGGCCTCATTTGAGCTGCCAGGCCTACTAATGGAGAGCAACCCAGAGGTGTATGAGCTGTGTCTAACAGTGATGCACAGGTCCCTGGTTGGGCTGGATAAATTTCTGGGCCAGAAAATCATCAACTTGAATGAGATATTTGACAGTAAGAAACGTCGAAAAATTGAGTAAGTTTTGTTGCTAATCGTAAAATATTTCTTACTTTTTTTGTGCTGGATTTGTTGAGGTATGTGGCTGGTTCTTCTTATTAATTTCTAATGCAATTGTCCTACTACTGCTTCTCTTCATGAGCAAAAGTCTCAAAGCTATCTTTCAACAATGCAGAAATGCAACTTAAAGGAGGAAACTGATTCTGTAGCTTGTCCCCTCTTTTTGGTATCAAAGTTAGTGACTATAATGGGTATTAGAAGACTGTAGTTAATGCCATATCAGTAAGTGTTGCAATCTCACGTGAAAAGTTTAGCGCATTAGCTTGGCATGTTTACTAAGCTCTTTGTTTTTAATAACAACAGGCTATGTTATTTGTCATAACAGCTGACCACAAAGTCTCACAATGATCTACAGTAGAAGCCCACAGGGTCTAGTGTTCAGTGCTTGTCAGCATAAAATATAAAACTCAAGTGTTTATATGTATATATAAGTATTTTAGCCAAGGTTATGCAATAAAAGGTAGAATAAAATAAAAAGAGCCTTGGGTCTGCTATTTTTAATTCTTATAACAATGATGTAATTTGCCTTTTGAGATTCAGAGCAATGCTGACATAAATCACAGATGTAATCCTCTCTAACTTATTTGTATTTATTTGGTTTTAAAAGAACACATTTTAAATCCGTAAGTATACGGTTGCTTTCTTATAGTAATGCAAAAAATGCTGATTTGTTTTTTGCTGGAGGAAATGTAGAAACTGGTTAACATGAGGTCACTTGTGTTCTGGTATGAAAGTCAGATAAAGATGCTTTTTCTACCTTTTAAACTACAGTGGGCCTGTTTGAGTCACAAACTCTAGGCTGATGAACAGGTCGAGTGAGGATCTTTCCGCATGCTGGTATATTTTTCTCTCTGTCATACCCTACTGACTCACCGGTGTATTTCCTCTAAAGCAACCACATCATTTTTATATCCCCCCACTTCCTCTTTTTTGTCACATGTGGCATATTCTTCTTACTGTAACTAAAATTCAGTCCTACTTCATGGACACCATTATTGTTTTGTGGGCATGTACATACTAGCAGTAGGTTGTTTGTGTAATAGAAGAGAGACCAGTATTGCTGGTTAGAGTGGAAAGGGCAGTGCAAATGTCCTGTTAATGAATGCAACAATTACTAAACCTTTGTTATTATAATTTATGTATGTAGGAGTGTACAGGGCTTGTACTAAAATTCATTGCATTTTATACCATTACTTAGAACGTTTCAGCACATTGCACATTTCCAGCACATTAGAACATTTTTTTAAAGCTGGTGATGATTATCACAATTATTTATCACATTATTTATTGAATAATCCTTTGAGACACACACTTAAGGCAGTTTATTCCACAGTAACTCATTGCTGACATCATTCCTGACACATTGCTGACACAAATCACTCTGCTGACTTTGCATCAATGTCAGCCCCCTTCCCTGGAACAACCCTCAGGGTTAGCAATCCCCGTTGACTCTTTCCTGCATGCAAGGGTTTCCTCTAACACACGCAAGGGTACGAGAGTCCGTTTCGACATTGGAGTCGACAGGCCCTAATTATCGCACACCTGTGTTTGTTGATTGTACGGAGGTTCCCAACGGTCCTAGCAGAGTGGGAGTATTGTGGTTCCAGGCAGAGGAAGATTTATCTTGGCCCTGACTCCCATGTGAGGAACAGGGCCTGGCTGGCTCGCCACATGCCCAGATCAGAGCTTCCTCTCTGGGCCTGAGACCAGGTAAACCCCTTCCCTTGGATCTACAGACTCCCCAGTGTGTGGATGGTCTTGGAAAGAAACCTAATCACCAGTCACTAGCTGTGCCATGATAGAAGAAGAGCACTCAGCAAGATGGCAGCCAGTGACGGCCCTACAGGGAGCCGTGCTGTGATACTGAAGGAGTGTTTACAGTAGCATTTGCTTGGAAGAACAGTGTCTAGGTCAGAACTATGAAACTTTTATTATGGAGGGCTGGTTTGCTGTATCAGTGCTGAGGCCAAGAAATGCAGGTGTGCGGGCCCAAGCAATAATATTTTTTCCCAGAAAATATTGAAATCTCTCTACATAACCCATCAGGTTTTATTTAGATAGTTATTATGGATATCTTTGGAAATAGATACATACAGCTGTGTAAAGAAAAAACACAAAAGCATGTACCCGTTCTCTCAAAGTGCCACAGTTTTTTAATGACCTTGAACCTGAGCTGAACACCCTTGAGACCTTGAGCCTACACTGAAAACGGTGTCACCTGTGTTCTAACAATGCCAAAAATCTGGAATGCTGCTTCATTAAAGTTGAATGCTGCTTCATAAAATTTCTCTTGCCATTTCTACACCTTGTGCCTGTGTCTTCTGCTAAACATAAGTTATTTTGAAGAATGTCTTTTTCCATATAATGGAATAATTTCCCTATTGATTCCATTGTACGGATAAAACCCAGATTATACATTATTTAAAATACCTTATTTTAGCAAAATGATGACAGAATTGTATTATTTACGCTATTTAGTTAGGTGTTCACTAAAGTATATCTAAATTAATGATCCTACTCCAAAGATTAAACAAAATGCAACTATCCCAATATTCAGCAATGCTTATGATTAATGTGGCTCCATGGAAAACTGTCCATTTCATAATCTTCAAAAACTGGCATGAGCTTTAGCTTCAATGAACAAGGGACAGATTTGTGCAAATGCCACCACGTTTTCACAGCGTTATAGCATCAATCACATTACTTCCAGCAGAAAAAAGAGCAGGAGGTTAAACAAACAGGAGCCGGGGAATGGCCTAGATGAGGGGGGTATTGCTTCACATTCTTTATGTGGCCCAAACCTTTGCAGTTACCAGGGAATTATGTTTATCCCCACTATAATATGCGTTCTCAGGACGGGGGATGGCTTTTAAATGAACTAAATGGACTATGCTGCAGATTTGTGTGAAGTGAAATTGGGTTTATGGCCAGACAAACACATTGCCCTCGTGTCGTTTTTGTATGAATTATACATACACAGCAAAGCCTGAAAGAGATTCTTCCCATCGAGGGGGTTTAGAGTAAAGGGGATGTGAAAGATGTGGTTTTCTCATGTTTGTTTGTTATCAGGCTGTGAAAGCACACTGCTCATGGAACATCTGCAAATTACTGGTGCATGTACCACTAGCCTGTATGTTTTAATAAAATGTAAGAGTCCAACTGTGGCCTGCTCTGTTATACTGTGTAATAGGGATATGCAAAGCGACATATTTTCTAGTAGTTTGAACAACTAGTCGACTGTTTTAAGGAAGCCCTGTATAATTAAACTGGTTAATCTGACCCAATTCAATGTCTTAAGAGATGTTTAAACTACTACTTTAAAATCACCAGAGCACATAAAAAATGGAACAGATCAAGGAGGTTTTGAGACAAAAGGTATAATTTTAAAGGTTCAGTTTTACTTACAGTTTTACAACTCTTTCTTTTCTGTTTCTCTCATACCAGCTGGTACGCTCTAGACTCACGACCAGGTAAGAAGAGGAAAGAGCGAGGGAAGATTCAGGTCAGCATCCAGTTCATGCGGAACAACATGACCGCCAGCATGTTTGATCTGTCAATGCGAGACAAACCCAGATCGCCGTTCTCCAAGCTCAAGGAAAAGATGAAGGGCCGCAAACACGATGGGGCCTTTTCAGACACATCTTCTGCCATCCTTCCACACTCAGGACAGAGTGAAACCGATTCTCTTCCAGACCAGCACAAGTACCCTCAGGTCCCACCTGAATCCAAGCCAAAACGCTCGCTGCTCACTGGGACACAGAAACTCTCTGCTGCTCACTCCATGTCTGATCTAATAGGAACCCACTTTAGACCCAAACTGGACTCAATGAACTCTATTGAGGAGAAAGGTGAGAACATGCATGTTTTATTTTTTATTTTTGTTGTGTTTAAATGTTCCAGTATAGAACTTAGAATTGTTATAGCGATTTTCATCTTTTAATGTTCCTGTAGCTCAACTGGTAGAGCAATGGGGCTAGAAATTCCCAAGAAACATTTGGATAAATGTGTCTGCCAAAATAATAAGTGTACATGATTCACAAATCTGCTGTGCACTTTTTAAAATCAGTTTATTTTCATAGTGTTTTTTTTTTTTGTATTAACAGAGCTAGTAGTATCCACTACAAAGTCGTGGTAAGGAACATTTCTTGTCTTTCTCATCCATAGGGCACTCTCACCGGCACTCTCAAAGTGATGGATACCCAGCCAGTGACGTTCCATGTGATCCCTTTTCCAACATAGGAGACAACATGCCTCAGAAATTCGCCACTCTGCCACGCAACCACAATCCCTTCGAGGGAGATCATGGAATGATGTGGGGGACAGAGAAGAGAGAGAAGAAAGAGAAGGTGGGTCTTCTGGGCAGAGTCACTGGGAAGAAAGAAGGAAAGAAAACTGGGACTGGAACACGGACTGGCAGCTCTGGAGACCTGCGATCTCCAAACCCTTTTACCACTGAAACCTCAAGTGAAACCAACCCATTTCTGTCACACTTCAAATCCAGGTACTGCTCTCCATAAATGATTCTGCCTTATTTACTCAACCTCCTGCTGTTCCAAACATATATGCTGTTTTATTTGGAATAGAATAAAGCAAATTTTTTTGAAGACTCTGTTGCCATACAACAACATTTATAGAGAACGGAGACTGTCAAACTCAAAATTTGGAATGACATAAGGGCAAGTAAAGTTGGATTTTGGGTTAACTATCCCTTGTGGTTACATGCATCTCTCCACCCTCTTCCATGAATTAATTGATTTCCTTTAATTACATTTACTTGTAGTCAAACATTTCTGATGCTATGATGTTTAATGCCTTTATCTTTTATATTACATCTGCTTGGCATTCCCAACTTCTGTACTCTCAAAGCTGCTTCTCTGTATAGTTAAGTAGGGACATTCCAGCAATTAATATTTATCAGGGAAAGTCTGTCATTAGAAAGACCTTATCAATGTCATTAGGCTCAATCCAGGCTACAGGGGCCTGACCAAGCCACGGTAATGAGATTTAAAAGAGAGATAGACCATTCAATTAACAATTTATCTGCTTGTGGCCTACCAGGACTCTCATGCTCTCATCTTACCCTCTCATCTTAGATCACAGGTCTTCCAGGGGTCACAGGTTGGGCCAAAATACATTTAACAACCAGCTTAATGCTGTGTAGTGATCAAATATTTGCTTACTCTTGGTGCTGTTATACTATGGCACTGTAATATATTTTGACAACCTGTTAATCATTAATGGATGCTGACCCTCCTATTTAGAATGATTTCACAATTTTAAGGGATCAGACTGTTTGTTGGTGGTCTCATAACATTAGGCCCATAAAGCACTAAGCTAGCTTATTGTACTGCAGGCTGCAGTGGTATTTGGCAATTGTGGTTTACAAAATGATTGTATTGAGTTCATTACTCTAACACAGAGCTGTAACCAACTGCAGTGCCCTTGTTGTGGTCAGTGACCTTGTTGGGGAAATGAAAAGTAGACCTGCAACTTAAAGCGTGCATGTGATGGAGTGTCAAACCATTTCCTGGCAATAGAATATGACCCTGTTCTTGTCACATCACTAGAGGTTGGCTTACCAAGTTGCTTTGAACTTGCACAGGCAAGTGGCAGTTGCACTTTTAATGTGATGATTTGATGTTTTTTAAGGCTGATGTGCTTCTGGGTGCCTGTTGCTGACCAAGATCTCTGTTGATTGGTTAAAAAGCTAAATAAAGTGCTGTTCTGTTGGACGAAAGGACATTTGATGTATTTGTTGATGCTTCTGCAAGTAAAATCTTTTACAGTTTCTTTTTCTTCCCTGGTTAGCAGTGACAACATAAGAAAACCCACCAGTAATGAGGACCTTACTCAGAAATCAAAAACCTCCCCTGGCAAGAAGCTTGGCCTGAAAAACCCAAGAGAACATGTAAGTTCATTCATGAGAAATACTGTATTACAGTAGGACAATTTTTGCACTTCAAATTTCTCCAATTCTTTTTACGTTTGAAACATTCTGGTTGGCGTAACGTACATAAAACACTGAATTACACTGTGCCGCACTAAACATATTATTTTTTTCTATTCATTGCTACATTGATGTTACTGTCCAATATGTCCAAACACAATTTGACCACATTTCTTACAAGTTTTCAAAACTTGCTCAAACTTTTAATTGGTCATTTATTGCAGAACGATTGCAGATGAAAGTCGATGATGCTGATCTCTGACTGAGTATCACTTGTAGCGCTCTGCATGGAGGGCCATTTATCTAATTAACAGCTGAAATGGGTGGTCATCCTATGTGATCTGCATGTAATTTGAAGCAGTGTTAAGTTATTAGCGCTTTTCCATTTCGTTAGCAAGCGATCTTGGACAGTATGTTCTCTCACTCAATAATTGGAAATCTAATCATTAATAATATGCAATTTGTCACTGGTCTAATTTTACACTATAGGTCAACCCATGGTCAGTGTTAAACGTGAAAAAAGGGCCCTGTCTCACTTTGTCATAATTATACCGAATGTGACCATCATCGTGTTCAGTTTGCGACTTTTTGCTTCCCGGTGAAGTGATGTTGAAACTAGAGCGGGATTGCTGAAAATGGCTTTCCTCACCCTTTTTGAGGTTGTGTTAGCGCCGCGTCCGTGAAATAGTGTCTCTGCCGCTCTAAAACCTTAATTAAAGGACAGCGAGGGTGGAGGAAGCCGGCTGAGGCATTTCAAAGGACTCAGAGTTTTAGATTTTCAACACGAAGGCCCTCATTAGTGCCCATAATGAGACAACTGAAGAATGCCAAGTGGAAGTCTTATCTCTCCCACACTCCTGATTGCCTAAATCTCCTCATCAGCAGCTTGCAGTTCATGGTCATTTCCTGGGCTGCTTTCCTGCCCCCACTAGCTTTAGCTTGTGGCCCTGGTGGTTTAACAATTCCTGCAGCATCTCGTTCTGTGAATCTCTCTTTGAGTCAGTGTTAACTGACCTGTATTTGCCAAAGGGAAGGTTTCTCAGTAGTATTGTTTTGTAAGTTGATTTTAGAGCAGTACTTTAAAATATAAGTCATATTACGTTTACTGCTAACATTGTTAAACTCTCAAAAGTCAGACCCTTCACTTGATTAGCACAAGAGAAAGCACATGATAAACACAAAGTGACCCTGAAAGTATTTGAACACCTGGACAATAGATAACAAAATATTAAAACAAGTGGCATCTGCAAACATAGATGTTGGAATATTTCTCAGCAGCTTCACTTATTTTGGCGTATTTGCAGTTTTGCACAACTGGTCCCAAGGTCATTTTAGTGGCTGTTTAAAGTCACTTCCTCTCAGGTTTACTCGGTACTATCAGTGTAACCACAGGTGTACTTCATCATTTTAACTATGCAACATTTGACGACTGGAAAGTTTTCTTATGAAATGTTTTTCTTGACAAGTGTGCGTGTGCTATTTTATTTTTACACGTTTACAAATATTTTGCATCTAATGCAA
>JAZGTK010015448.1:0-13198 GCA_036877625.1 Ambastaia sidthimunki
CTAAATCCCTGTATAGTTTTTGAGCTTGTTAAAGCAGTTTTGGGACAGTCTGGAACAGTAACATGCAGAATAACACACAGTTTCACGAGTGTGGCTTCTCTGCATAATTAAACATGACTCACTCAAAGTCCTTTATATTAGGTTTGTTGACTTACATCTGGAAAAGATTTGATGATTAAATAAACATTCACCAGTGATTGTCTGCAAATGCTCAGAATGCAATTTTTCACACACACAGCTAACAATTTTGGGTCGTAAGAATGTTTCCTTAACATTTCAAGTTACAAAAACCTTAATTTGAAAAATTATAAAAAAAAGACTTATACTAAAACTAATATTCTTGCTTTTTGATTAAAAATTTCATATGCAATATAAAGGTTTTACTAATGTTTCTGCAAGAACTTTGAGAGAACTTGTACAGAACATTAGCCAGCGTTCTTAAAAAGTTTCCTGTTAGCAGATTGTTTTGTTGTAGTTATCTGCCTGCATTTGTATTTGTTTTTGCAGATCACACTTAAAGACGTCAGTAAAGATGAAACGGTTGCTGTCGGGAGTAGCTGAGGGTGATGTTGTTAGATTGAAGATTTGAACATGGCATTTTAAAGTTATCCACTGGCCATTACAAAAATAAAATCAGGTACAAACACCATTTTACACAGACTTTAATGTTTTTAGGCCTGCAGTCAGTTAAAACCTTCTGTAATGAAAACGTACAACTTCTTTCCTGCAGTAAACGAGGTCAGTTCAGACTTAATGTTTTCTTTACAGAGAGAGTCTGAATTAACACTTCAGCTCAGTAAATATTATTTCTTTCAGGATCAGCCTGTTCTGATGAGCTCATTTTTTAGCCAGATGTCTTTGGGCTCGGACAGACTTCCTTCAAAACCCGTTGGAGTTGATGTGTCAGAGATGAAGTGGGCGTCGGTTAATTAGTCAGCCAATGAGCTGAGACGGTGGTGCGTGTCATGTTGAGAGGCGTGTCTTTCGGGGGACTGGGCGAATGAAATGTGCTGTCAGGTGTGATTGATAGTTTGGTTGGAATTTTTTGTCAGCTGTGGATGTGACATTTTGGTATTTGATTGTGATGCTGTTAAAGCTCGATGATAAGTGGCTTTAGTCTTCACCTGCTGTTGGATGGATGCTGTTTTTAACCAACTAACAGTCTGGGGAATTTAAAGGTTTCTTTAAATTGTGAGATTTTGTCCATATATCAAATCTACATGTGTCCCTTTACAATTGGTTGGAATAAAATTTTGACTGCTAGAGTGTTAACTAATACAGTTAGTATTAGTGTATAGCACCTTGTTTTCTCTCTCTCTCTCTCTCTTATTGTAATTATGCTTTTATGGTGCCCATTAGATGCTGTTAGACAGGAATGTATCT
The DNA here is from genome assembly GCA_036877625.1 of Ambastaia sidthimunki. Lineage (NCBI taxonomy): Eukaryota > Metazoa > Chordata > Actinopteri > Cypriniformes > Botiidae > Ambastaia > Ambastaia sidthimunki. The sequence continues at coordinate 1,384 of JAZGTK010015448.1, forward strand.
GAAACGCTACATATGAGCTGTGTTTCAGTCCCTAGTGATCGCCTCGCTGTTTACTGTCTAACTTTAAACTGTGAGTGATCTGCACTTTACAGAAAACAAGCACGTCATGCAAACAGCTATACTCAAATATTCAGCAATACAGGCAGTTTTTAAATGCGTTTTTGTAAAAAATGAATGATGCCTCTTCGTATCTTTTCTTTATTGCAGTGTGTTCTTAACTTTCTGAACACAGTTTCCGTGCACCATTAAAAGGCTGCTTGTGTAGGCAACTCGCTGGGTTTTGGAACAGCTTGGTTTTGAAGATGAGATGAGGGAATACATCTGACTCGCTAGAAAAAGATTTATCAGACAGGATCTGTGGAAGGTTGTACCAGGTTGTAGCTATTATTTGGAGGTTGATAGAGATGCAGAATTTATACCCATAATGCACCTGGCCAAGCCTTTACTAAATATACATGTATATTAGTGCTTGATCTGATTTTCTGATTAATATTAATTGATTAAATTATCTGTGCATTTGCCTGCAGGGTTTCCCCCGTCACACATTTAATTCAGACTCTGTGTTTATCCCTCAGAGCTCAAAACAGTTTTTGTGTCTAACAGACAGGAGTTGGCAGAGACATGTTTTATTCATACTTGATGAAGTTTGGCTGGTTTTAGGTTCAGGGCAGGCCGATATAATGCCTGATTTTCAAGCCATTTTTCTAGTTTAAACTGTTGTGTTGTGAAACCACTCTTTAGTGTTTAAAAAAGCTTTATCATGCAATTGTGGAAAGAAAAATAAACAAAGAAATGACAGTGAAGAAAGATTCTCTCAATCTTTATAAAGATGGTACCATTCATACCATTTAAATGATCAATTTATGTCATTTGGGCAAAAAACACAAAACACATTATATATCAGTAATTTTAGCTGTGTGTGTGTGTGTGTGTGTGTTTGTGTGTGTGTGTGTGTGGTTTCTTGATCTTTTTATTTCTAACCTTCATATCAGAGCTACTTCTGTGTATCTCACACATTCTGTCAGTGTGTTGTTCTCCATCTGTGTTTGTCTTTATTTATGTGTTGTTTCACTGTCTGTGTGTGTTTTGGGGGTTTGTTTGAGAGTCTGTCACACTCTGTGCTTCTGGGAAGTTTTTGTGTCAGCCCTGTGGGGCTCCGTGAGAGATCTGTGAGGGGAAAAGAGAAACTTTATAAATCTTTGCTGGTCAGCAGATTCAGATGTTTGTTTGGGTGACATCAGAGGGGCTGGAGATGGTTTTAGGGTCTCTGATCCTGTCAGTCTGATGTTAACGGTTTGAGTTGTACATCAGCAACTTTTTCGTTCTGCAGGAAAGATTGTTTTTGCTGCCTGACAGACACTGACAGAACTTTTATAAGTTATTATTATTAAATTCACAAACAGTCCTGATATACTGTATATGGTATAAAACGTTACAAAGTTTTACTAACATTCGAGGGACGTTAGTTAACATTTTGAGAACGTTCCCTGTTAGCTGGTCTGCCCATATAATGAAGTGGCACATCTATTGTCTGGGTCACTGGGTGAAATGCATTGGACCGCATTTACAAGTTTGTGTGTGTGTGTGTGTGTGTGTGTTAATGATATGGCGCATGGTAACGTCACATGCGCTGTTTCAATGGGTTAAAACACTGCTGCTCTGTATTTAATCCTGAATGAAATTCAGATGTGTTTATTCAACCGAAACAACCCCGCGTCTAAATCCAGAAGTTTGTGGAGTGAAAATGTTTCCAGAAAACACTCAGAATTGTGTGTGCTTTGGCCTGATTCAGGATTTAGCAGGAGCTGTTTTCTCTGAGGCGCTGGAAGAGAGCAGTCAGTCAATATTTCATTTCATGTTTTATTGAGATCAATACAACATATTGACGTCTCGGGAGGTTTCGTCTGGTGAACGGGTCGCTGTCACAGTCTGAATAGATGCCGGTACGTTTGAAAGAGAGCAGAGGACTGGACCCAGAGTCCTTTAATAAAACCTCTTTCTTTTGGCTTCAGTTTTAGTACGACAGCATGATTTTCACTCACTCAAGTCGATGAAATTAAGTTCTGTCTCCTTGACTGATAAACTGAAGCGATAAGCTGTGGGAGGTCGTGCATTATGCTGATTTTACAACAGCTAAGAGATGATCTTTAGAGTCCTCTGATAAGGATGTTTTTCTGCTGGCCTGGTCAGACCAATAGCTCCGATTTTACTGTGTGCTTCTGGCTCACAAAGATTCTGTTTCTCTTGTGGACAAAAAGATGTTTAATGAAACAAGTTTTTTTAAAATGCACATTTACAACGAAAAATGTTTTAAAATATATTGGTAGTTCAAACACATCATTAATATAATAATAAAGTAGTTTATTAAACGAAATGCAATGTAGAAATTTAAAGAAAAAGTGCATTTAACAGTTGCTTGGAATATGGCTTGGAATCGGTTTGGAATTAGTTATCTGATGTATAATGTTCCTCGGACACTTTTATTTCTTTTCCCTGTCTCTCGGATACTTTCGGCTGTCTGGATTGTTCTGTTGATCTTTTACAGATTGAAAGCAGTTATACACACTCAGACTTTTAAATGACAGCGAGTAAAACAGTCACAACAGTTTGTAATGAGTTCATCAGAAGTTTAATTTTCCTGAGCTAAAGCCTCTTGACCTTCAGATGGGAGGCGTGACCTCTGCGTTCATTACGGTCTGTGGCGGGAAATCTAGTGTCCGTCTTCACTTCTCTCCTCCAGCTTTTAAACTTCCTCTTTTCTGTCTGCGCTCATCTTTGCTTGTCGGGACTCGTGTGTCTCTGTTAGTGGAAAGATGTTTCATTGTTAATGGTAAAGTGTTTCACAGACGTCATCGCTGGCAGGAAATGGATGTGAATGTAGTTTAATTCACAAGCTCGGCTCGCCTGTGGCTCTGTGCATTAAGAGTCTATTTTCTTCATCCTGAGGGGAGGGGGCAGGACTGTCCTGGTTTTCCACAAACGTCCGGCTGCCGGCAGTAGCATTGACGTCTACACTGAGACTCACGGTGTGGATGAAGGATCAGTGGGTGGATGAGGGGGGGTTTACGACCTGGCAATATAAATGCGAAACTGCTTGTATATTGTGATGATGTTAAGGCATGTTTTTATTTCAGTTTTCTAAAGACTGTTATTAGACAGCTTGGCAGGCCTGACATCTGCTTAGACAGATGTTCTGACTGGTACCTTCTCTAATTTGAATTTGGAATCGGATTAAACACTATTAGAACAATTTGTGTCATTCCAAAATGTTGTTCTTTTTTGCTAGCATGTGTTTTAAATATTTTTGTATAACTGTTGCTGCATTGGTGCATATAAATGACAATAATAAACATATATGTTTATGTGTGTGTGTGTGCGTATACAGTAATATAAAACTACTGTATTAATATAGATACATTATATGTGTCTTATGTCTGTAGCATTACTTGCAGTCAATGCCAACAGCCCTCTGCAATGCATTTGCTCTCAGTGCCGTGTCTGTGTGGTTGGGTTGATCAGTATGGAAGGTGACTAGATTAGAGCATGAATTCATGCTGACTGGAAGTCGTGAGGTGAGGTGACCTCCTCTTGTGGCTAGCAGGACTGCAGTAACGTCCATCCTCCGGGCTGGCTGAAGGGTCACTGAGAGCAATGCTGCTGTAGCAGTCCAGCCCACGGCTTGAGAATCAATAGAGTTGCAGGTTGCTAATGATAGACTCACGGGAGAAGAGCTGTAGAACAACGAGAAAGAAAGTGTTTGCATGTAAATGAGAGAGCTGCTTTGCATTCACATGCTCTGCTATAAGAAGGTTTTAAGAGAGTGTGTGTGTGTGTGTTCTTGTTTTTTTTACCATTGTGTCCCCACAAGCATGGGTAAATGTCACACACACCTGCATTGTGGGGACCAGCCAGCAGTGCCTACAATGAAAGTTGACTATTACACATACTAAATGATGCTTCTTTGAAAAAAATTTCTATGTAGAAATGCAGGAAGGTTTGTGTGAGGGTTAGGTTTAGAGGTAGGGCCCACAAAGACACGTATGTGACGGTTATGATGTGGTAAACTGATGGAGTGGTGATGGAGGTGATGGAGTGTTCATTCAACATCACATAAGTGTGTTTATGAAGTGATTGTGAAAATAAAGAGGTTTTAATGCAACTAGGCCATTAACAGTCGTCAGTGTCAATGTAACCTTTCAGAACAGTAACTGTATCAGGCATTTTAAACACTCTTGATCTGTCATTCAAGAGACACTCAGCAGTTTCATCCAGACATCAGTTTGACATGATGTTTTATCATATTGTAATGATACTGATGTTCAAATGTGAAAAATGATCTTGTTTTTGCAGTTGTTGGATGGAAGCCTGTTTGATGTTTGAAGTTTCTCTGGGGTGTTTTGATGGATCTGCACAGCATTCTGGTCATTATAGATCATTTGCTTGAATTGCTTGTAATGTTTTCATAACGTAACCGATCCTTCGCAATATGTCATTTGCAGCCTCCATGAAAGAGAGGATTAAGCCGACCGTCGGTCTTGGTAGGGTTCATTTCGAGTGCTATGCTTAGCATAATTGCATGTTATCACGCAAAAGAGTCTTGGAAGAGCCACCTCACTTCCAGTTTTCCTTTAAAGAAGACTGTTCATCACGTTCAGACAAAACTTTAACACTTCATTTCACTCGTTTTGATTTGCTGCTCGTCTGTTGTCAGTGAAGGAAAGGCTCTGAAAGAGACATTGGCTAATCACCTTTTCAACCGTGTGGTTTGCAGTAAAACTGATGTCTGGAGTGCGGTGAATAGATCAGACTGATTTATTGTGCCTCGCTGCGGTGGCTGGGATGGATGTGGCACATGGCAGCCGGGCTGGTGTCAGGGGAATTCATTTAGGCGGAGCCCGAGTTGGCGTGTTTGAACCGTGGCTTTCAGCCGCAACACATGGGCTAATTGCCTTGCATCTGGAAGCTTCTCCTTGTAGGTTTTCAGTGTTTAAAAACAAACCTCCCATTTTCCTGTTTTCCTAATACCACCCTCGTTTCTCCCAGCATGCCAAGCTGATCCAAATCACAAAGCCCGAGTTTCAACAAAATGATGCTCTGCCCCTTTTAGGGGGAGGAGTCTGGTTCGTTTGCATGAATTCCCTCTAGTCTTTAATGATATTGTCTTGTTAAATCAGATTTATGTTTATTTCAGGGTGGAGCCTGTCATCTTTTTAAGATTCCCACATTCCGGGTGGTACAGTATTGCTTCCCTGCTGCTTTGAACTTTCCATTGGAGCCAATTTGGGTGACAGAGCTGTTGCTTAAAGACACCTTGGAGCAAGATGAATATTAATCGAGCTTGTGCTCAATTAGACATCAGAGAACCCACAAACAGCCTCTGCATGAATATAAAATGACCCTCAGCCTCATAGATCATCTACTGCAACTACCGAAATGTATCTGCTTCATTATCAAAGGTTCAAGCACAAATCAAAGATTAGACGTGTTATTATTGCTTTGTTTTTACTTTATTCGTAGTTTTATTAATATTTTGAATAAGCTTTTGTTTTTATATTTTAGTTTTGATGTTAATTTTAGGTAAATTGTTCAGTTAAAACCTTATGTGACATTTAGTTTTTTTTGTATTGCTATGTAAGATGAATGTTTATTTTCAGTTAAAGATTTAGTGCCTCAGCTTAAACTGATTTTGGTTTATTGTCGTTTGGTTTAAGTTTCCCATTTATTTAATTTCAGTTAACAGAAAAGTTTTGATAGTTTAAGCATGATAATCTGGTTCTCCAGCCATCATCAGCACTCACTGAATTCTGAGCGGTTGCCCCCCGTCCCCCAGCAGTCATGATGTCATCGATTCTCCACTCCGTCAGGGAACGACTGATCCATTAGCAGTGTGCAGAGGGGGGGTGTCTGACTGCAGTATTTCTGTCAGAGGAAGATTCTGTCAGGCTTCCTGTGCCGGCCCAGCTGAATCTGTCCCTCTGGCCCTGGGCCTACGACTCGGGGAAAATTGAGAGCACTCCTGCAGAATTCAATATGACATGCTGGAAATAATGGCCTCCTGTCTCACAGATATCCATCAGACAACGCTGGACCCTTGTAGACATTCAACTGCACTAAATAATAAATCATGTTTGGATGATATTAATAGGGTCGGTTGAGAGATGGTCATTGATTTGGTGACTTGCTGGTTTCAGTCAGTAACAGAGTGAAGATGTGTTTGATGTTTTCTGTGTCACCTAAAAGACCTCATGAAATGATTTGAGATGTGGAGTCCCGGCTAACAGGGAACATTCTCAGAATGTTCTCTGAAAGTTCTCTCAATGTTATCAGAAAAACGTTTTTGCAGTGACATTAGTAAAACTTTAACGTTATTGTATATCAAAAACGTTGCTCTTAAGTTTGTTTGAAAACCTTATTTCTGTAACTTGAACAGCAGTAACATTAATACAGCATCTAAAAAACTGGATATTTTGAACGTTCCTAGAATGTTTTTACTCATTGAAAATGTTAGGGAAATGTTCCTACAACTCAAAATTGTTATTTGCTGTGTGAATGTATTTGTATTTATACTGTAAATTGCCTCAGATCGAGAAATCAGAACAAAAAGTTTTGTGCTAGATCTTCAGTTTAGCTGTTGATTGAGACTAAATAAAGTTGTGTAAGGAAGTAGTCAACAGCGTTTATGTTGACTGTTGTGATATCTTCATCTCGTGCCACATGAGCTGTTTTAACATGCAGAGTCACGGGCAGAGTTAACCTCCTCTTCATTTATCCCGGCGCCTGAAGTCTCTGTTTCTGCTGAGTCGGTCTCGCTGTGTTAGTGGTTTGGGTCTCATTAGGCCTGTAACATCTTAATTCTGTCCTGTCTTCAAAGCCGTACTGATGCCGTAATGTTTTACCTTCTGGAAATGCGTGGCACAATTAATGCCTGCTAAGTTAATAAGCTAATTGGCTGACATCGACCAGTGCTTTGTGGGTAGACTTGATAGAATTGCTAGTAATTTGCTCTCATTTGAACAATAAGGAACTGTTTTCTCTGGCAAATATAAAGTCATGGCTCAGATTTGGGCCTTTGGTAGAACTTAGTTCATTCTGATTTCTGAGAAGAAGAATTTTACAAAGACTGAGATTTTAAAACTTTTTTTTGATGTTTATTTATGTGTTTAGTCAGGCAAGGACTGAATTACTCAATCTCTTGCATTCCTGTCTAACAGCAGAAATGTGCTGATTGGCAGAATGTTATCAAATATTTATTTTTGTATGAAAGGATTTTGTGTGTTTAGAAAGTGGCTGTGTTTTATATGAAGTATGCAGAGTATTTAGGGCATGAACCGCATGCTGTCAGGCTGCCGTGATTGTGTTTTTTTAGCAGACTGACCACAGGGGTGAATCTGACCAGAGTAAATGGAAACATTGTTATACTGTTAACCCTAATTCTCTGATCATGTCTGTTGCTGTCTTTGCTCGAGGATGTATCGACTCTTTTAAATGATTTTGCTGGTGTGGTAGAACTAGTCAACATTGAGAACATGGTGAAGATTTTAAATGTGCTTTTATTTGGCCATTAGTTTCTTAAAGATTGTGGTATTACATCAGTATTGGGACGTGCGATTTTAAGACAGTTCAGAGCTGTTTTAATAGCAGGAGCCAAAACTGCATTCAGAACTCTGAATGATGATGAATATCATCAAAACATTGAATCTTTCAAAAAAAATGGCTTTCAGCCTAAACCAGTTGTTTTTGAATTTCTTAAACCAGATCCCCTCACACGGGTTCTGCCTATAACTTGATCCGCCTTTGTTTACTGCTTTGTGAGGGATATTGTATTTGTGAATGGAGGTGTGTTTGTGTGCCTTTCTTTCTGAGCTAACTCAACCGTGCTCTTCCCCTCTTAGGTTTGTAAGATGGGATATTCTCTCTATTTTTAGACCTCCATTTCAGAGCAGCTGTGATGTCATCTGTTTTGAAGCTTTGAGTCTCTTTTCTTTGCTGTCAGAGCTGTATTTATGATAACAAAGAGGGGCTGTGCCTCTTTTGACAACAGACCGCCTCGGCTGATGAGGGACTCCATTATAGACCGCGAGCGTGCGTTTTGAAACCCTACAAAAGATTGTAGTCTGCTTTATCATACTGACACAAAACAAGACGTCCTCAGCCTTGATATTCATTCACTGATATCAGCTAGATAAGATGTTTAAAACATGCCCTCATTTGTAAAACGTGGAAAAAAGATGCCACCTGCTGTTTTAAACCACTTGTTTAAAAAATCCTCTTATGTGTAAAACTGTAAAACTGCTCTTTAAAGTCAACATTGAGAGTTATTAGCTTTCAGAGCTCTCAACATTATTAAGTTATTTTTAGGTAATATGTAACATGGTGTTTTTCTGACTCATTATTCAACAAGAAGTTCAGTGGGCGGGGCTTCAGTTTATCCATCAGTAATTGGTTGGATTGTGAGAAGTGGGTGTGGCATACCAGAATGGAGTCAGGTGGTTGGAGGGGTGGGGTTCTAATAGCAACCCAACTAACAGGGAATGTTCTCATAATGTAAATTTAAGAAGATCTTCTGTTAGACGCTCCATCACTCACAGAAAACTGTTGCCATTGATTTTATAATAATGATTATAATAATGATCTGAATGAATGAGCTTTTATAATATCCACTGCAGACATGAACACTTAATGAACCTGCTGAACTACTGCTCGGATAACATCACCGTTTATGACTGAGATGTTCTTAGGCCGATCTCACCTGTTACGTGTCAGTTGATGTGGTTTCTCACAACACGGGCAGTTCTGGAGTTCTGTCAGAACCTGCCGCTGGAGATGGAAGATCTCTGCCTCTAACATTGAGTAATGATTTAATTGTGCTGTTTGCAGACAGACTCAGAGGGAGGCACGCGGCACTGTAATGAGGTCTGTGTTACTGTCTGCTGAGTTAATAGTAAAGTGTTTAGTAGAGATTTATTTGTGTTTCATTTACCACACGAGCAACATGCCAGACAAACAGACACTGACCAACTTAATCTAGAAAGACTAACGTTTATTAGTAACTAACAGAATATGCAGGATTTTTAGTTTCTGTTTGTAAAGACAATATTTGAACATGGCTCCTCCCCTTGGGCTGAACACTGTCAGGAGGACACGCCCCCCATCCTCACTTGTGTGTCTTGATTGGCTGGGAGGACCCATTGGATTTGAATATTTGTTTCATTGGCATTGATCAGTTTTTGCTGTGTTATTAGGTATCATAACACTTCACTGTTCTTGGTGAAGCTGTTCCTCACATACACATCATCTGCTTGTGATGAATGCTGTTAAACCTTCCCAGATCTCATGTGGGAGCAGAGAGGAGGTGTCCATGATGCTAGTGGAAATTAAACACATGTCCAACATCTGGGTTCAGGGGAAAACTGCTCATTTTTCTCACCATGTTCTAGAATTTGAGGAGTTTAGGAGCTCTGGGCTGATGTTTTATTCCTCTTTCTCTTCACAGCAGGAAAGATTCTGAGGACTGTTAGGGGTCAGAGCATCGTTCAGGGCTTCAGGACAGCGGGTGAGTGAATCTGCACAGAACACCCTCAGACACGCACAGGAGGGCAAAAGATGGTACGGTGTGACAAAACTTCTGCTAAACACAGTTTCATTATGTCTGTTGTAGATACGTGGAGTTTCTCTGAGGACTTCATCCGAGCAGATGTTAGAGCAAAGCTCTGCATCAAAAATACACAATGTATTTGTGAGAACTTTGCTCTTGATTATTTTTTTTTGTTTTTTGCAAAATGGTGACTTCAGCGCACTTTTTATACGTCCAGTAAATTTTTAACGTTCTTTTTTTATATGGTTCAGCTCTTGCAGACTGTCTGATGTATATAAAGGGGGTGAGCAATGGAAAATTACATCCATTTATCATGGTAATGTGAAACCAGCCTTTTAAGAATTAAAGACTTGTATTAATTTATTCAACAAAGGTGATATGAATATAGCCTTTTGTTCTGGGTTTCCATTCCTTGCCATCAGAGACACACGGCGGCCTGTGAGATGAAATTACGTGGAGCTGGATTCATTTACTTCTCGTTTCTCAGCTCTGATGTCGTGAAGCTGTTATTGACTGATTTCATGTAGCAGCTCACTGTAGCGTTTTATGTGCATTTAGCATTTTTTACAACGTTTAGCGGTTTATGAGCAGCTTGTGTTATAAGGCGACTTATACGGAAGAATTCTTTTTAAAGTCAGAACCTGAGCTGATTTTATTTCGATCTATTTTAAATATCTCACAAAAAAAGTAGCTTTTAAAAGCCTGTGTTGTTTTAGCTCCGCTTGTACAGTTCCAGTGCTTGTTCCAGAGGCTTAACAAAACCTTTTGGGCTTTGCACATCCCTGGTGCAAAGTTTCTCCTGTTGTAGAAGCCATTTAAAGACATGGGTGCCAGGAGTCCAGAGTGTTCTGGGATTCTGGGCCACTGGAGCTTTATTTGGTTTCATTGAGGAATGAAGTGTCTTCAGCAGGCTTGAGACTGCAGTGAGGGCTGGTGGAGCAGCAGGGTGGAGGTGAACATCTGCTCTCTGCTGCTCCACAGGTGATGGAGGAGAGACGTTCTGCTGGAGGAGACTGCAGACAAGCAGAGATTCTAATTGAATCAAAGTCATTCAGTCTTTACCGTTACATAAGCTGAACAGAACAGTTACATAAAGAATGAATATATATATATATATATATATATATATATTTAATCTCATTTGATTATTCCCTCTTTTAATGTTTAAAGCTGTTATTGTCACAGATCAAAATAAAATATTCTTCACAAATGATTGATAAGTTTGACATCAGATCATTTATGTAAAATTCCTTAATAAAAAATGTAATAGTGCTGGTTTATATATCACAGTAAAACTAAATATTGTCCATCATTAGTCAATAATTTTTTGATCATGTGGTCTGCAGTCTCTTCTGGCTCCTCCCACAGGATGTGACATCACTAGCTACCCACACAGACTACATTCATTCTTTATGTTGCATGAATTATTGAACACAGTAGCCCCTGCAGACAGAGACACTTTTTAGTCTCTCATTCATCACTGTAAAATAACAGAATTGAGAGAAATTGTCATGTGTGGTGAGGGATCTTCCATGGCCATATACATATTACACATTGTATTCAAGCTGTGGCCTGTTGGTTTGTTTCAGAAGCATTGAGCCTTGGTGCTCATATGGGAAATTTGGATTCAAATTCAGGCTGTGTTGTGATGTCATCCCTCCCTCACCCATTTCACAAATATCATGACAAATATAGGTGTTCCCTGTGGACCTTATTATAAATCTACACCTGCTTTCCAAATAGAGCAGTCTTTACTTTTATCCAAGAGCGTTTGGAGGTAGTTTTGCCCAGGATTTCAATGATCCGTTACCTGGATCAAAGAAGCAAGTTTAACAGTCCAGTTCTGAAAGTTAAAATCCCATTTTTCCAATTCTCTCTGTAAAGATTTTTTTCATTGATTGTTTAGTAACGGTGTATAAACCTATTCAAGAAAGACCTACCATGAACTTTTTAGTTTATAAGCAATGAGACATATTAATGCTAAGTATCGTTTACAAACTTTACCTTGTGATTTTCAAATACAGTTTTAACTTCAAATAAAAGGTTGTGATGTTGCATTTTATCTCAGAGCTGGTTGATTTGGTTCAGGGCTTAGAACTCTTAATTAAAGGATTTCTGGAATGACTGAGGACAAATAAACAGGATTAATATTTATATATGGAGGCATGTTTGAAAGTGGGCGGTCAGATGATCTGCATGCAGCTCTGCTCTGACTTCAGT
>JAZGTK010015449.1:0-13197 GCA_036877625.1 Ambastaia sidthimunki
ATATAAAATTTAATCTGTATATCACATTAACAATATTACAAATACAAATATTAATGTAAATAAATCTTCACCCTATGACAGCACTGGGATACTTCATCCTCAACCAGGCTGCCAGCATTCCACCATAAGAACCACCGATGGCGATAACAGGACTCTTTTGAGCTCCAGGCACACTTTGCTTCAGAGCTTTGATTAAAACAGCAAAGTCAGCCAAAGCCTGTTCTGAGGTCAGGTAGTTCAGATACTTTGCATTCTGAAGGAAAGCACATAAGAAGGGTAATTACTCTGTTAGCTAACACACATCTATTGATCTATATGAGCAGTGGCCTGGACTTACGTGGTAAGACTCCTCTCCGAAAGGCATGGACTCTCCGTAGTAGCGATGTTCTGCAAACACCAGCATGGCTCCCAACTCTTCTGCCACGTCCCACATAAAACCCTTGAGAAAATTTGAGATGGAGACAATCAGCTTCTTTTTTGACTAGCATTTTTGCATTTATAAAATGTTTTTCCTGGATGGTACCAGAATCAAATCCAACATTTTTAGTAATTGTTGATACCAGAATGGTAAGACCTATGATTTGTGTTTATTATTTTATTTATTATGTTTATTATTTTTCAGCAGCTTGATGAACTGCAACAATTGATATTAAAAAAGTCTTGTATAAGTGTTGTAAGTATGCTACATAATATGCTACACAATCACTCAGGCCAATTAATACATAAAAATTAGAGACAATAACAGGGGACAATACACATTATTTGTTTTATATTGTACTGTAAATATTGTGTCAAATAATGGTTAGATTTCAGATATTTTGTGTATTTGGCATTTTAGAGTCATTAAATCATATAAAGTGCATTTTTCCACCATACTTTCTAGATATCAGCATCAGCCAATAAAAAATCATTTTTATTCAAACACAAGTATTGTTTATGTATGCACAGTACTAGACCAACACTCTACTTCATAGAGAAGATTTTAACGCTGTTTCTTCATATGTAATTGCAGTTTAAAGCAATAGTTGTATAATTACAGTGTTGTTGCAGAACCAGGTGATGTCTCCTTCATTGCCAGTGTAAAACAGGATTGGACCTCCTTCCTTGTGCCAGTGCTGATCATTGAGCAGGTACCGCTGCTTGAATGTGCCATTCTCCAAAAACCCCAAATGATCGATCTGCAATTAAATCAGTAACAGATTAACAATAATAACTGTTATTATGAAAATAACATCATATTAACAGTCCTGAATGGACTGCCTGAATGCGTCTGCAAAATCGCAAAACTACATTTAGCAGCTGAAAAATGTTTAGGCTTTAAATAAAAAGAGACAGTCAGCCTTTTTTATGCAAAGCTGGTCTCGCCATTTTTTTATACTAGCTTGAGTCTTCAGCCTGATAAAAAAGCTACATTTACTATGATATTCTTGTCAGATTTATTTGTATTTAAATGCAATCATGACAAACAGTTTTGGAGATTTCTGCTTTTCCTCATTTACACAGAAAAGAGCTAATTTATGACAAAAAACAGCTACCCAGGCAGGTTACCAAAATGACCAGGAGTAATTTGACTTGGCTTAAAGAGGACAGGGCCCCTCAATCTCAGAGACCAACGTTCCCACTCATACCACACAGTAATAATCTTGCACTGTCTTTATTCTTGAGTGTCCTCCTCAATCTTCTGGCTCTGAGGCACTTGACAGTGTTGAGCTCAAAACCTCTAAGCAGGAAAAAAGGATAATTAGGCTCAATTTGTGGTAAATCTAGTGACAGCATCAGGGATGCCACATAGGTTCTGGTTTTAGCACAACTGTGACATCCATTCATTCAGTCAGTCAGTCCAGAGTTTGTTCACTGTCCTGCATTTCCATAAACTCTCCAGTCTGAGTAAAAATAAAAGTTGTGCCTCAGTGCAGTGAAAAGTTCTCACTTCTTTTGAATCCCACCCAACAACTAATAAAGAACGTTCTCTTTACTGTTTTGTTTTGTTTTGTAAAGACACTCTTTCTTCTCGCTCTGGTCATAAAAGAGGCAGAAATTTTATGAGCCAGTGACAGCAAAAAGACACTCATTTACAAACAGTTCTGGCTGCAGGTCAAATGAGTGTCAGCTACATTCATGAGTTATTTTGTGTTAGTTTGAGCTCCAAAAATATAAATAATATATATTAGAATTATAAGGTTGAATTAATCTTTTCATGTGTTAAAATAATGTAGAGTTTATATAACCATTGATAAATGCATTTAAAGTTTTCCTCTAAATTATTAAGTAATGCAGATTTACTCTACGTATATGTACTGTGTCTTATGCATCATATTTTACATAATCTTGTAATTATATTTTTAAAATCTTTAACTTTATCAAAATGTGTACTGTAATAAACATTATCACAGTAGGATTTCAAAAAAAAATTAAAACTAGTAAGACAACTACAAAATAATTTGTCTCCTTTTTATTTTAAAATTTACTTTTTATTTTAAAATAGAAATTTTGCTATATTATGTTTAAATGGATGTTGTTGGAAAGCTATTGTAAGCTTTAAAATGATCAGTCTAGTGAAACAAAATCTTATAATTTTCAACCAACCATCATGACTTTAGCTTCAGACTACAAAGGTCACACCATGGCCACTGAATAACACCACAGTGGTTCAGTAGTTCAAAACTGTGCAGCGCCACCTTCTGGATGTTTTATATTATATTGCACATACTTCAACTCAGTGATTTTCAATCCTAGTCCTGGGGACCCACAGCTCTGTACATTTTGTGTGTTTCTCTTATTTAACGCATCTGATTCCGATCATAAGCTCAGCTTCATAAGCTAAAACAAGAGTGTCAGATAAGAGAGACATTCATGCAAGCAAGATTAAAAACCATTGATTTTGTTACTTCAATGCTGCCATTACATAACACATATCATTAATGTCCACCATTATAACACCTACTTGGTCAACATTATTACTAAGAAAGCAACACACAACCCTAAAATGAATGAGCAAATGAATGAACAGTCATCAATCACTCATTGCAGACCCAATTGCTAATCTTATTTATTATTGTTACCTCTCAGTTTTGCTATTTTACGTAGTCTGTGTTTCTTAATTGTTTAACCATTTAAAATCTTGCCCTGGAAGCTTTTACAGGAATCTAGTTTTATAGAGAGTACAAACCTAGCTGAGCTAAAATGTGTTTAAGGTTATTATACATACAAGGGTTATAGCTTGTATGTATATGTAGCATATGTAGCCATGCAGCCTTTAAAATACAAATACTGTAACTTATATAGAAGCTTTACAAGACCTGAAGAACTAGTACCCCCAGGAGACATGGGTTGTGTTTTCTTTTGACCTAGGTCTGTAAGCAGCCACAGGTCAAAAGAAAAGTCAAATGACTGCTGTACCTAACAACAGCTGGTTGTTAGGTACAAATACAGTATTTGTAACCCCCATTTATTTGCCCATAAAAATTGTTCTTATAGCTCATTGGTTGCATTACGCTAGCAGAGCAAAGTTCATAAGTTCATTCCCAGGAAACACATACTGATTAAATGTATACATTGGATGCACTGTAAAGAGACTTTGAGCAAAGTGTCTGCCAAATGCTTTTTGTAATGTATATTTACACAGTAATGATTTTGCATAGTGTAATAAACAGCTTTGTTTTTTATTACTTAGGTAACAGAGATTTTACAGCCCTCTGCCGTCAGCTATTGCTGACACTATATCCACACGACCGTAAAACAAAATTAAGAAACATCTCAAGCAGAGATGTGAAATCAACCACAGATGGAATATAAATCCAAGACGATTTTACCTCCCAGCTAATTTCTTCTTTAATACTTTGTAAGTAAAGTCTTTTTAATAGCCTTGTCTGCACTGCTACAGCTGAAGGCTACTTTTGAGGCCCACTAAGTGCTGACAAGGGCAAAACTGAGACAATAAAGAGCAAGAAAGTCAGGAAATGGCCCTATCATCCTGAGAGCTAACAGAACGAGCAGAGCAGACAATGTGAAACAATGGCCTTCACTATAGTCCATACAGGTCAAGAAGTAATTAGATTGACAGTAAAACCTAACAAGGTTGTTTTTGGCTAAAATAAGATTCTGGGCTGTTCCTGTGTCAGCCTTTTACACTGACAGCATGTGAAACATTAATTGCCAGCCCATTTCTTCAGGCTGGGAAGAAGATTAAATATTTCTGAGATGTAAATTATTAAATAACTGGAGGTGTCATACCACCAATAGCATTTCTTTATAGTTACATTAAGAAGAAAACCCAATCAATTGGAAAAAGCTCTTTAAGTGTGAATTTTAGACAACCCAAAACAATCATGCAGACAAAAAGGGACTTTCAAAATTTCACTTTCAGTTCCCCTAAATAAAAAATCCCTTTGGGCAGAGTGCCAGCATTAAATGTTATGTGGTCACAGGCAGAACCAAGCCTAGAAATCTTATGTTTTTGCTGTTATACTATGAAGGCTAAAAGGAAAAAGAACTTTCCTGTAGACACAATACAGAGCAGGACGGCAAAGATTATCCGCACATAAAGGAAATCCTTAAAGGAAACCCAGTAGTAAGTTAATGAGAAGCCACAGGAAGATAAAACTGCTGTGAGTTGCAAAATAACAAGCAACACAATGTGACTGATCACAAGCTTTATATTGTCCTCACTTGATTATACTGACAATGATTTAAACCTGATATAATGATTATTAAACCTTTAAATGTTTAAGAAAACATTGAGATATGTAAAAAAGTTTAAATGTGTATTTAAACAGATGTCAATGATAATCTTATACAAATAAAAGTTACAATGAAAATGGTTTACGACTCGGAAAAGACATATAGGATATTTACTTAGTTGGTCAACCAATGAACCAATAAACAGGTTAGATTAATCCAACTGTCCTAGTGACATTTCACTTAATATGCAATGCGGCCAAATGTTAATTTATAGTGTGTCCAGTAAGTAAGCAATGTTGTTTTACATACTGTTCTAACCTGCACATATAAAAAGCAATAAAACAATGATAAAACTCACCTGCTGATCAAAATAGAAAGTTTTGTACGACACCGGGCGTTGATCAGAGATGGTCTGGACTCTGCGTCTGCCTAAAAGCTTTGGTTGTAGAGCAAGTGCATGACAGCTGATGATGAAGTTGATGAAGATGAAGAAAACAGCACTGCATGACTGTCTCATGGTTGAGCGAAGTGAATGAGTGAACTGTCCATGTAAAAGTCTTAACCGATGGCTTATTTACATAAGCGGAAAAGGGAAGACCTGTTAAATGACTTGCATGTGTCGTGGGTCTATGACGCGATACGTTCAACTTTACAAACTACAGTAAAAACAAAACAGATCGGCTACAATGTAACAACAATGTAAAATATGTAAGTCGCTGTTTTTGTAAATTCCAAATATTTATAAAGACAATAATCAGGCAGTATCCTTGATAAATCTGTTCATCACATGTGTACAACAATTAAAAGTTTAATTTAAAACAGAAAACTGTATGTTTGGACAACTTGTCTAACAACATAACCTGCTTCCGTTTCGTAAACGCGTCAAAAACGCAGTGACTTATGGGAGTTGTAGTTTTTGTGTTCTCGATATCAAAATACTAGCGATACAATCTGCTACTGTAAAATAATCTATCCAAAATTTGGAGTTTAAACAACATACAATTATTTATTGTACGATAAAAAATATAATTAGTGAAACAACCATATTATTGCTGTATAAAAATGTAAACTTAAAATGACAAAATTATTATAATTCTGAATATTTAATTTTCTCTATTCTATTTCTTTAATTTTCTATTTCTATTTTAATTCTATTATTATCTTATTTATTGGAATGTTTTAATCTTTAATTACATTTTAATATTCACTTAGCATAAATGTAATATATTGTTATTATAATTATTGTTGTAGTTGTTGTTAATATTATTTATAAAGGAAGTTTAAGCAACATGAAATACACACCTCTTTCTACAATGACAACATAATTAGTGTCATAACCAAGTTTATTTGGAGAAATGCATTAACCTGCAGTCTCTGTACTGAAAATTAAAATAAAAGGTTACACAAATAGAACTGCTTAAACAAAACGTCTTACTTTAGGTATTGAACTGCAGAAGTTGTGTGTTCGCCTCTTCCCTCATAATAAAGGTCTCACACATTATACATCACAAACCTCTTAAAATCACTCACTGAAAACAACAAATGTACAGTTGGATCTACTTGGATATGAACATTGTGGGTTCCAAGAGTTTCGTCCTCACTACACAAAGAATTGTTACCCTTTGCTGAATATTGTAATTCATATAATGAAATTATAACAATAATGTCTATACAGAAAAAGTAAGCGCTTAGTAATACTACTGTAGTAAAAATTAGGGCCTTTAACCTAAAAAAGAAATAATCCTAGTGCCATCGTACACAATGCAAGTCACACAATATGGCAAACAAAGCTAGACAGAAATATCGACAGAGACAATACTGTGCATGGCACATCACGTAAGACAGAAAGAAAACAGTTTATACAAAACTAGAAATAGTTATTACTTTAAAATAAAGTATGTTCATTAAAAAATTATAAAGCACGTAATATTATAGATAAGCAGCTATGCACAAATATGCAAAGTAATTACCTGAAACAACTGGTCTTTAATCATTGTTCAGTGTTATGGTGAATTAATTCTTTTTTTCTGTGAAAAAACACACACAAATGAATCATCATCGCATGATCGCATCAATTGGGTAAAATTCATCAAGTCTTTTGTAAACCTGTTAACAACAAAACAAATAATGCAAAATGCAGAAAAATGCTTTTGAGCAGCTAGTATATATACTGAAAGTCTATGAAAGTAGATTCACAGTTCCACTGTAATGATACAGGTGCAAACAACCTTTCTGCAAACCAAGGTCAGAGGTACACGTTCTAACTGATTCAAAGTCATTAAAATGAACAACACAACTCCAGAACACACGAAAGCCAACTGATATCAGGATCATATTGTATCACACCATGACAAAACTCCATCAACTGTTCCTCAACATGATGCTTCACAACAAATTGTGCAGGAATTCACATCTAGCAAAAAACATATTTCTCTCATTCATACATAAACTTAACAGACACTGTTCTCTCTGCCTCTAAAGTACCAAAAGCTTTACACATCACTACGGTTTTTACAATACCAAAGCTGGACTAAATTTACTAAACTAGAAGCATTTTGGTACATTTTAGGTACAGGTGAAAGGACAGTGTCTCCAACTATTATTCAAACAAAGCAGTCCTTTGGGACAAAAAAGATTAATATGGAATGAAATAAGCATTTTAGAGAGTGCACTATGTCATTGGCCAAGGAGTGAAAACAACTGTTCACTTATAGAATTAAACATGCAAAGACATTGAAAGATAAAATCTACATCTTGGCTGCTCAAAACCTTTGTGATCGGAAAGATCTGGTCGGATGAAAACAAAATAAATCAAGTACATGTGTGGGTCATATTTTATTCTAAAACCAAAAAGAAAATGAAAAGAAAAATAAGAAATTATTTATACTTTGCAAAACATAAATTAAGCCTATTGTGCTGTGACATTTAAGACAATTACTTACCAATACTCATTAATGTAGTGTTAAAAATATGAAAAGTGAAGTGAGATGCTGGCCAAGTATGGTGACCCATACTCAGAATTTGTCCTCTGCATTTATCCCATCCTGCTGGTGCACTCATTGGAGGAGTGACTTGTGAACACACTCACAGCAGTGGGCAGCACTGCAGCACCCAGGGAGCAAATGGGGGTAAGATGCCTTGCTCAAGTGCACCTCAGTATTTACCTGCAAGTACTGGAAATCAAACCAGCAACCATTTGGTTACAAGTCCGACTCGAACCAGTAGGCCATAAATGGCCCAAATGTATGGTATAAAATATATAGTATTTATGTAATGGTAGAATTTGTTGGGTCCAGGCAGGATGACTTTAGAATCTTAATAAGAATCATCATTCAGAATAATTAAATTTACAAACTCATAAGTAAAACATTCAGGTGTCTTACAGTATTGACACCTGGAGGGAAGATGTGCTTAATTAGCATGAAAATTATGTCAATGAAATAAAATCTTAAAGGGCTAGTGTACACAATTTAAAAAGCTTATACCTCAGCCTTCACAGTGATTCAAATACAGCTTGAGAAGAAACAAATGATGCCGAATGATATTGGTTGTCATGTGTGATGTAACTGATTGCAAAGGACCAAAATCGAATTTGTGGAAATGCAATTCAAAATGCTGAATAAAAAAGTTAAAGAACAAAGATGGGGAGTAAATTGTCTATTTTTGATTGAATTGTCTCTTTAAGGATCTTATAAATAGGCTTTATATAGCCTAGACATGTTTTTTGTCAGGATGGATATATGATAGAGGCACATAGGGTTTTTGCTATGGTTTATCAAAATGACACGTTTGCTAAGTAGCAACAACCAAACTTCCATGCAAGCTTTAAGCATAGTGTACAGTATAGTCTCTCCTTTTAAAAAGTCATTTAAACCTGGCAAAATATTAAAAGTAGCTGGATAACTGCTTGCAATGCTGAAGTCTTTGTAAAATAATTGGTCATGCATATACCACCCCAAATGATCCCATGAGAAAGGAAGTGCATTTTGTGCAAATAATAAAATGAACACATCAACACTGTGGCAATGCATTTAAAAGGAATAATTAAAGCCAAAAATTAAAGTTCTGTCAGCACTCACCCTCATGTCCTTCTAAACATACTTGACTAACTTCAGGAAGAAATGCAAGTTATTGATCACTGATAATTTTTCCCTCCACCACAGCCCTTGTTGGTGAATGCGCATATTCACATGTCAAGATGCAGGACTCCATGTTTGATATCAGTGATGCCAAACGACATTGAATATTTAATTTTGAATATGCAGAAGTGTAAATGAGATTTGAGAACTACTGTGGGGGGAGGGGTTGATCAGTAAACACAAACATTTTGGTTGGTTTCTCACACAAAGCTATTATATTGCTTCAGTATGGACTATTTTTATTTTTTGGAGTTTGACAGCCCCTGAACAATGTATGCTTTTATTTTATGGAAAAAGAGCAGCTCGAACTTTCCATAGAAAAATAACAGTGGTGAGTAAATGCTGACAGAATTTTCATTTTTGGGTGCACTGTTCCTTTAAATGGGTAAGACGGGTGACGATAGAAAGACCTGCTGTTCCGTTTTTTCAAATATCTAATAAAACAGATACATTGGCTCAAGTCAGAAGGGAAATCCCAACTTCTACAAGAGAGTAAAAAAATCTCATTGTCTGACCTATCAGCTAGGATTATTTTGTAACAATGTCTCTTTTCCTGTTTAAAAGCATCCAAAAACCCCAAACCCCCTCATAGAAAGCAGCATAAACTGATGACATTTATCTCAAATGAACAGAATACAGTTTAAAGTACCTAGGGTTTTGAAGACGGGTAAAAGAAGCAGATTTCAACAGCAGTGGTAGAGACCAACCACTGTAGTGGTCACCAACAATACAACCACTTTGTATGCAATCCATGTTTCCCCTTTAGTCAGAAAGGGTGGCCAAGTCTACTAGTTCATGCTGCAGCAACTCAAATAATTGATGTTTTTCCCTTCTCCAGGCATGGGGGTGGATTCGTTGTTGTCCAGAGTGTTCTGCTTGGCCTCACGGATCAGTTTGCAGGCCAGGTCCAGGAAGAGCTTCTCCACGTTGTCTGATTCTTTGGCGGAGGTCTCCAGATACAACATGCTCTGAGCCTCCGCAAACTCCTCCGCTCGCTGCCGGTGGACTTCTCGCTTATCAGCCAAGTCGATCTTATTTCCTGCAAACAAAAGCAATAGGTTGGGATAACAAACAGTTCAAATGTCAAATATGTTGTGAACACAGTTAGGTGGTCCATCATATACCATCATATATAACTTGTGGGCACAAGAAAAACTAGCACAAAACTTGTGGGCACAAGGCTAGAGTGTTGTGGGTGGCTGCCAGGGTGTTTGTACTGCTAGTGTATTGATAAATGGTTGTTTAAAGTCTGTGATATTCTGGTCTCTAGCTATAGCTTAAGTACTTGATTTTTCATCTGCCTTACTATTAATTAAAATTTGTGATATGATCGCCCCTCTTTGCAGCCTGATTAAGTTCAGTTTGAAAACCATTATTATTAAAATAAACAGTGCTTTAAATTTCAAATAGTTCTCAAAACTCTAAATTCTGATTGGATGAGCCACATTTAAAGCAGCTGTATAATGCCAATACATGCACTGTGACCACACTATGTTGCATGGCAACAATACACAGCCTACAGTAACTGTATTAGCCGACAGTGACTATATTACTTAATTGTTTTTATTTTTAAATGTTTATTTAAAAATATATATTTTTCTGTGATTAATTTCCAGTAAATCCAATTAACGGAGTCAATTAATTGAAATTAATTTAAAACACTCACCTACTAAGATTGTCACTACTTGGTTGTTGGCATACTGCTCAATCTCCCTCAGCCACTCAGGAAGGCACCTAAAGGAATCTTCACAGGTGATGTCATAAGTAAGTATGAGGGCATTGGCACTGCGGTAGTAGCTCTGGGTAATCGAGCGAAACCTTTCCTGCCCGGCTGTGTCCCAGATCTGGAGCTGCAGGAAGATGAATGGATCAAATAATCAGCAAACTTGCTCTAACAAAAGTCCCTTCTCCACACTTGACAGCCATTTTTGCAACACCTCTGGGCACTTATTTTAGTCATACAAGTTCTATCTACATGAATGCAGGTATCTCTAAAATTACTGGCTGAGGTTACAATCAAACAATATACCTTTGACCAACTACTAAACCTGGCATTGACTGTACCATAAACTTTGTTAAGTTTAAATTACGCTATATTATTTTTCCAGATCGCTTCAGTCACTGCACATGCGCAAAGACTTTAAAGTCCCTTGGAGCATTATATACAGAGCCCCTTCCCCAGAGAATCACCACTGTTTAGCCACTGATGACTGGGATGGGACTACCTTCACTACACCTGCCAAATTGAGCACTGCAGTTTCCCCCATTCATTGTAACAAAACTGCAGTATCTTGTTAATTCTATAATCTTTGGCAAAACCCAACACGATCAGAGCTCTGACTTCACTTCATTACCAAAAAGTGGATAGAATTGTGGGAAAATGGGTCCCAAAGGTCCCACAGACTAAATGAAGTTTATTTTCATAATGCATCTGCGCAATCTTACTTCTTTTAATTGCTCTGGGTCTGCTTGAAGAATGCTACACAACAGTATATTTTGTAAAGACACAGCAGTGCCCAGACAGGCTGGGGAATATACAGTTTCACCCGTTCCCTAAACCTGACAGAACCTGTGGAGCCAATCAAACGTTATGTTGTTACAGCACACAGTAATTCACTTACGCTACATAAGATAACTTACTTCTAAATTAGATTTTTTTTGTTTTTAATGATAGTAATAGTAAATAGAGAACTTTTCAGGGACATATGGTTGCTGTTTAATGTTATCCTCAGTCTCAATCGTCAGGTGATGCGGTAATTCATTTTGGTCGGAGCCCCAATACCGAACTCTTGTCGAACTTAGCAACAGTAGCTAAGGAAGGTGGGTGTTTGCAAAGGGTAACTTGCAATTTGGTATGCAAATTTTACAATGGCATCTTCACTGTTGGTTAGATCAGAATAAAAATCAAACCTGATAAAAGTGTCAAACCTACCTTTACTTTTACCCCTTTAATTTCCACAGTTTTAATCATAAAATCAACTCCTATGGTCGCACCTTGTCCAGGAGGGAACAGGCCCTAGAAAATATAAGATGAAAAATTACAATTGTTCCTTTTTATTCTAGAATTCATTATCCCTCTGACGTATGAACAGAAATATATATTATGGGGGTACATACTCACTCATAATGTCAATCATAAGGTGTTTTACCTTTGACCAATACCTATAATGCAATATGATTGTACTCTTTACATGCTATTGTATGTTTTATGACAGCATGAATTCAACATGGCTGATAAAAATGATGATACACTATATACACTTAATACAACATTAATTTACTCTGACAAAAAACATAATTCAGGAAAGAAACACTTCAGATTTTGGTCTGTTTCTCACAAAAGCTATTGTATGGCTTCAGAACACTTGGAATGACATGCACAAGTTTTAGGAACCACATTTATGTTGCTTTCTTCAAAATGTCTTTTTGTGTTCCACAAAATAAAGAAAATTAAATGAGCTTGGAATGAATGAGGCTGCGAAAATAATGACAGAATTTCCATTTCTGGCTAAACTGTGTCATTGACACATTTTCTTATACATCAGAGGTATATGTTGTAAATTTGTTTTTTTGTATACACAAGTGCAAACCTTTGCTTTGCCAGCATGTTGTAAGAAATAAAAAGATGCAGTTGCACCACAGACCTGAGTGAAGCGTCGGACAAGACAGGTTTTCCCCACTCCTGCATTTCCTATCAGCACAATTTTGAATAAATAGTCATAATCCTCCATGCTCACACATTCAGCTGAATGAAGAGAGGGAGAAAGAGTGAGAGAGAGACAAAGAGAGAGAGAGACAGAATGTGTGGGTGTTAAGAACTCGGGGGCAAACTATAAATGACCGACCAATATCTCTCTCATAAAAACACAGTTTGAAGTGAAAGAGCTACAGTACATTTCATCTTTACTGATAAAACAGCCCTCACTGAACAAATATTTCAGAGACTCTAATGATGTATTGTTGAAAGGAAAATAGAGAATAAACTACGCCTGATGTCTCTAGGGTTCTTTTTTGACTTCTTTCATTTATTAGATCAACAGTTTCTGTGTGTTTTACTACAAAGCATTTATTATGCTTGTTTTTGGGGTGTTGCTGCAGGAGATCCTGCTATGCATGTGTTCATAAGCTGCTGTTGCCAAGGCCTGTGGTAGAATGCTGTGAGGACCACAATAAACAAACAAGAAATAAAGATCAACTCCCATAGGCCTGTCAACACACATGCATGCACACATGCACACACACACACACACACACACATACACACACACACACACACACACAAACATGCTTTCAACAGATGATTACGAAGAATTAGAAGGTATAAAAACACTCCGTTATACAATAAATTCATGGTTTAGTAAAATTACATTACCTTATT
>JAZGTK010015450.1:0-13197 GCA_036877625.1 Ambastaia sidthimunki
ATATTTAAGTATATTTAAAGTAGTATAAATAGCATCTACCTTCTATTAACACTTAGTGTAGATAACATTTTACACTGCAAACAGTATTTTACACTGCAAATAGTCGCTGACTTTTGTTCCCCGGGTGCTGTTGTCATGGTGAATCGTAATATCTGCGCTCTATTCATAATGGCTTTTTATAGTTGTGGTGCACGCGGTTAACTCAGAGTCAACCTACTCAGAGTTGATTTAACCAACTAATTTCAGCTGTTCTGAAACCCAAAACTCTGAGTTTCCAAACTCAGAGTAAGACAACTCGGAGTTAAAGTTTAAACTCAGAGTTGGTTGAACCACCTTTTTGAAACGGGCCCATTATAATAATAAATAATAATAATTATAAAAAACAATAATTATTTATAATTATTATTATAAATAATAATTATTTTTATATAAGTATTATTATTTATTAATTCCTACGTCTTATGTAAAAAAATCATATAAATATATCCTATAAATAATAATTAACAATACTAAAATTGTAGTAGCAGCTCCTGTGTCAGTAGATCAAGAGATCTTTAATCTCTATGTTTCCGCCACTTACAAATATGATCATATTTTTAAACTGATCTATTACTGATAATATTGAGAACACTGATAGTGACTTAGTGGTTTGATCAGATGTGACGTTTAACCTTTGTGAATGGTTGTGTGTTTCTATGTATTAGTGATGATGAGCTGTTGCAGTATTTGCTGCAGCTAGTACAGGTGTTGCGCTACGAGCCGTACTATGACTGCGCCCTCAGCCGTTTTCTTCTGGAGCGCTCTCAGACCAGCCGCAAGATCGGCCATTTTCTCTTTTGGCATCTCAGGCAAGTGTGTACATGTGAAGGAGAATAGTGGTAGACACTTAAACCCTTTACCTGCTTCAGTAGGATTATGAAGGAGCTATGATTTATTCTTGTGGGTGTTTCTGTATGCTTGTGTTTCAGGTCCGAAATGCACATGTCAGCCGTATCAGTTCATTTTGCTCTAATTTTGGAAGCGTATTGCAGAGGCAGCATTCCACACATAGAAGTTCTTAAAAAACAGGTACAACATTTTACAACATGACAGTACAGTGTCATTTAAAACTAATTCTGCCTCAAATTTAACATGTTGCTTACCAAGGTAGGAAATATTTCAAAAGTTATTAGAAAGAAGCTTATAATAAGCAGTAATAAGCAGTAAGCAGATGTTGACAGAATGGTTGCAGAGTTATGCAGATTTCCTAGTAAGAATAGCCTCTAGGGGTGTAAATTTGGGTCATATCCTTAGATCGTTTTGCTGTCTATTTGTACCATGCATTAATAAGTGTGGACATTGTGTTTAAAAGATGTAGGTGCATTAGATATATAAGGACAAGCTAATTTGTTTTCCATGATATGATAAATACATAATATTTCTGATAACTCAGAATCTCCCTCAAACATTCAAGCTTTCACGTTTTGACATTTGCATGTTAAATTTATGCATTGAGCAGATATTTTTATCCAGAGTGACTTGTCCCATCTTCAAAGTCAAAAGTCAAAGTGGAGTTTATTGTCATCTCAGCCATATACAAGTACATAGTGAAACGAACCAACGTTTCTCCAGGACCAAGGTGCTACAGTACAAAACAAAACAACACAACACTAGAATGTATGACACAAACAAGAATGTACAAGGTATATACAAAAAACACTGTAGACATAAAGTGCACAAAGTGCAACCAGACAGCACAAGACAGTAACGCAGACCAATAAACAGTTCTGTACAAAAGTGATTTCAGTGATTATGTAAAGTGACGACAGTGCAAACGTTCAATAGTGCAGATATTAAAAATAATAAAGGATCCCTCATACTCTCAAAACAATGTCAAAATATCTACCAGGTTTGCAAGCTGAAAACTGGAAATGCATTGGCTGCAATTTAACATCGTATGATGTTTTGTGATGGTTTTGTTGTAGGTTGAAGCTCTAAATAAGCTGAAAGCCGTAAATGAGCTGATTAAACTGGGCACCATAAAAACCAAGAACAAAACAAAAGAAGCCCATCTGAAAGAGGCAATGATGACGTGCCTTAGACAGACAGGTTTCATCGAAACACTTTCTGACCTGCAGTCTCCCCTCAGTCCCAGCATACTGCTCGCCGGAGTCAAGTAAGATTTCTGTGTTGTGTTTATAGTATTTCATAAATTGATAGCATGTATGAATATGTCCATTTTAGCATGCACTATGTGACCATATATTAAACATAATTTGAAAAGGTACAATGTCTTCCTTACACATTTCTCACACATCTCTCTATATTGAGAATTTTGTGCTCTAATTTTTAAAGAGACTTGGTTCTCAGTTGAAGTTCTGAATTTAGCTGTACAGTTACAAACACACTCTGTCTGTGCACAGTTGTCTCCGGTAAGACTAAAGGGGGAGGCATGTGTGTGTTTGTCAGCAAGTTATGATGTGACGTACAGGTTGTTTTTAAGCATTGTTCGTCAGATGTAAAGATGCTGTTCCTGAAATTTCGGCCCTACTGTCTACCAAGGGAATTCAGTGCTGTGTTTTTGGCTACTGTTTACATTCGTCCACTGGCCAATTCATCAGCAGCTCTTGGCAACTCTACGATCCCATCAATGCCGTATAAACGATCAACCTGATGCTGCCTTTATCGTGGGTGAATTTGCATTAATCGTTGAAATTTGTGAACTGTATTACCAAAATACTTTCAGCATGTAAGCATTCCCACATGGGACCAAAATATGCTGGATCATGTTTACAGAAAGATTCGCCATTCATACAAAGCCGCCCCACCCCTTTCAGACTTTTACATTACATCTCTTTATTTCCTTATCAAGCCTAGAGACTAAAACTAAAGTAAACAAGCCCAACTATTAAGCAGTTTAGACTCTGGTCCCTAGAAGGTGAGTGCATAATACAAGACTGTTTTGCTCGGATAGACTGGGAGGTGTTTTAAGCTGCAGCCACAAAGGAGGACTCTTTCATCAACATACAAAAGTATGCTGAATATGTGACTGGGTACATTAGCACATGCATTGACAACATTGTGCCCGCCATACATATCAGGAAGTTTCCAAACAAAACCCATGGATGAATGATCAGATGCACCACATGCTGTTCTCTATCTCTTGCATTTAGATCAGGCAACAAAGTGGAGTGCATAGCAGCAAAGTACAAACTAAGAAGGAAGACCATCAAGAAGGCAAAAGGGCAGTACAGAGAGAAAATCTAGAGCTTCTATTCTACTGCTGATTCTTGGCAAATGTGGAAAGACCTGCAACACATCACAGACTACAAAAAACACCTCAGCTCCACTGCCACATTGCCTGAACAGCTGAACTAATTCCTAACTAATTCCTAAGACCTACAGCAGCCACATACAGAGGGGTCACTCGCACATCCAAACCACACAACCGACCTCCTCCTTCTATAACTGTCTTACCAGCTGACGTACACAGAGCCCTAAGGAGAATCAACTCTTGCAAGGCAGCAGGCCCAGACAACATCCCAAGGCACGTGCCTCGGAACTGGCTCTTTTCACCTTCATTTTCAACCTGTCCCTCTCACAGGCCACAGCATTATGTTGAGTACTGGTATCCCGCAAGGCTGTTTTCTAAGTCCCATGCTCTACACACTACTCACATGACTGTGTTGTCAACCATAAGGATAACATCATCCTGAAATTTTCAGACGACACCACAGTTATTGGACTCATAACTGGTGGTGACAAAACGGCATACAGGAGTGGAGTAGTGACTATAAAAGGCCTCACAGCTGACAATGCGTATCAGAGCAAAAACCAAGCCATAAGGTCAAAAGAACTGCCTGACGCTACACATGCATGACAATGTGCGCAATGACCCTAAATACACAGCCAAGACAACACAGGAGTGGCTTAGGGACAACTCTGTGAATGTCCTAGAGTAACCCACCAGAGCCCTGACTTAAACCCTATGGAACATCTCTGGAGGGACCTGAAAATGGCTGTCCATCGACAGGATTTGCAAAGAAGAATGGCAAAAAAAATCTCCCAATCCAGATGTGCTAAGCTTGCTGCGTCATACCCAAACAGACTCTAGGCTGTAATTGCTGCCAATAGGGGGTTCAACTAAGTACTGAGTAAAAGATCTGAATACTTATGTGATACTTCAGTTTTTTTTATACATTTCAAAACTTTCTAAAACTCTTTTTCACTTTGTCATTATGGGGTACTGAGTGTAGATTAATGAGAAAACATTGAATTTAAATGATTGTAGTATCGAGCTGCAACATAAGAAAAAGTGAAGGGATTATGAATACTTTCTGAATGCGATGTAGTTGCTTTTTAGCCCTACGTATATAACATTCAATTATTTTTACTGCTAGTAACACTAAAATACATAAAACATTTCGCAATAATATAATTTATATAATACATATTTTTGGTCTCAATTTTTTGTTTTATTTTGTAAAGCAATTCTTTGCAACAATGCAAACATTTATATTGTTGTTTTATATATTTATGTATATATAAAAAAACATAAGGGCAAGAGGTAAAATCTATTGTCCCAATAACAGTTGTTTGGGGGGGGAAATCAATGTGCTTGATATCAGTTTCAGAGGCGAAGCAACATTTTGATTAAAGATGACAGCAATTTTTTTGTATTACAGATACTTGTGAATCAATTACAATGCTAAAAACAATATTAAAAAGAAACAATAATAAATGTATAAGTAATGTATAAATTCCTCTGACAGTGTGGAGAAGTGCAGATATATGGACTCAAAGATGAAACCATTGTGGATTGTTTACAATAACAAGCTGTTGAGTGGAGACACGCTGGGCATCATCTTTAAAAATGGAGATGGTGAGAAAATGACAAAAAATGACAAAACATGAAGTCTTAAGATAACATTTAAAAATTAACTTCTGTCTTTCTCAGACCTGAGACAGGACATGTTGACCCTACAAATACTGAGGTTAATGGATCTACTGTGGAAGGAGGCCAATCTGGACCTCAGGTACAAAGTCTGTGTGTTTGTGTGTGCTATACTGTGGTCTGTATTTTCTGTTACGTTTGTCAGAGTGTGGTTTTCTGTTGTTAAGGCCCAAACACTGAAAGTGCTGAGGTCCTGTTGTTTTCTTTGTGATTATTAGGACCCAGGCACTAAAAGTTTGTTGTATATTTTGTATGTTGTATATTTTAAACATACATTCACGCATCTGTATGAAACTTGGTAGGTGTATCGGTCATGTTTGCCCAAACACCTTTAGAACTGACACTCATTAGCTCCGCCCAACAGGAAGTCGGCTATCTAAAAAGCGCATGCTGTGAACTTTTAAATACCTGTCCTAGGGATTTCATGTGGATTGTCACCAAACTTGCGGAGCATCATGCCCATCATGCAAGACATTGAAGATTCAGAATTGCATTTTTGATAGCTCCAGTGGTGTTGCCATGACAACATGGTAAAAATTATGGTGAAAAATAGGAAACAGAAAGTCTCTAATATTTACAGCATGCATTAACTGATTAATATCAAACTAATATCAAACCAAATATGTTTGGTGTGGCGGGCTGATGACATTGGTATGACTTCTGTGAGTCGCTGTCATAGCACCACCAACTGGCAACAGGAAGTGCTTATCACTTATCATCATCACTTAAAACAAACTTAAAAATAGTCAACTCACATTTAGCCAAGTCACTTCAGTCTTGGTTAGAATAGTGTAGAGACATGGCTAATGCAATGCTCTTAAATAATTTGTGATATCTTAAATACTGTTGCCATGTTAACACGTCAAACTTGAAAATCAAATTCAGATTTATTTGAGGTGCTTAGCATGCTTCAAAAGGCATGAAATTTGGCACACACATCTTAGTGGTCAGCCATTAGGCATGGGCAAAAGCTTAGATATGGGCGTTGTGGGAGGTCTCTGTAGTCTCCCCTTTTGACTAAAGTAAGGGAGTTCAGTTTTGCCTACTGTCACCAAACTTGGTTAATGTATTGTTCTCATCAAGTCAAACAACTTTCAATATACATTCATTAGCTCGGTCTAACATTTTGGATTGAATATGGATTTCCTGACAATTTCAGGCACAACATTTTTAACTACTACTTCTAGAGGATTTAATAGTGTCACACAATTTGGCAAATATTATGCCAAGACATTAAAGATGCTAAATTGTAAAGAGATTTTTGATATCTGAGTTGCTATGTCAAGGCAATAAATTAATGGCAAAACATGGAAACAGGAAGTGGCTCATATCTTCTGCATGCATTGAGAGATCTACATCTATCTTGAGAAAAGAAATAAGTTTGGTGTTGTGGGTGATCATAATGATGTGGCCATTGCAAGCACAGTAACAGCGCCATCAGGTGGCAGCAGGAAGTGTGTCACAAAAGACTTACAACAAAATGCTCCACAATTATTTTCGGAATGCATGTGACTATGCATCGTTTTTCAAGAAGCACCAGGTGGTAATGGCACTGTAGTGCTTGGGCCTGTCATCGCTGCGTGCAGCTGTATTTGCTTTTCATAGACAGAAGGTTGGGGTGGGGTGCAATTACTCCAGTTAATATGACCATGGCCTTAGTTTCTCAACATAATTGGATCTAAATCCACAGAGCTGAAGATTTCATGATGTTCATCGTTATGATGGTGGGATACTGTTGTAAACACATACATTTAAAAAGCAACATATTTCAGTGGGTCACCACAATTAAATTATATATTCAGTTTTTTTTTATTCTATTTCTTGTCATTTCATAATTTCATCATAGTAATACCATGTATTACTTCTGCTCTTTCAAGCTGCTTTAAAACAATACAAAATTGTAAGAAGAGCTACATAAATGAATAAACCTGAACTTTAAAGTTGACTTTGGCATATGGTATAATGTTGCAGAATGTCAGAAAAAGATGTTCACCACATCCTCTTCGTACACATTTTTATATAATGTGTGATTGATCTGGTTGACTAAATGAAAACGCCCTGGGCACAAGGGCGCAAAAAATATTTATCAAATTTCTTTATTTCAGTCCAAAGCACAGAGTGGAACACTGCTTCTCAGCTCTGTTCTGAAGCACTCATGTTACAGAACTGCACACTGTAGCTGTATCTAGCACACCTGATTCAACTTATCAGATGTTTCTGACAAATTACCTACCCTGCCTTTAACACTTTTGATTAATGTAATTTCTTGTAGAATTGTGCCTTACGGTTGCTTGGCGACAGGAGATCACTCTGGTCTGATTGAAGTTGTGTCTTCGGCGGATACAATTGCAAACATCCAAAAAACAAGCAGCAACATGGCTGCCGCTGCTGCCTTTAATAAAGACGCTCTGCTGAACTGGCTCAAAGACAAGAACTCTGGGTGAGTTGTATAGACTTTTACCATTACTAAATAATAAGCTTTGGCAGTACAAATATTATAATTGCTAATGCTCTAATGTATTACATAATAAGGGACACATGTAAACATGGCTGGTTTTGACTGATTTAAATTGTTGGCATTGACTGATAACAATGTCCGCTTAAACAACTATAGGAATACTTCACCCAAAAAAAAAATCTCGTCAGTTCTTTACTTGTCATGTGACTAAATGTCATGACAAAATATGGCTTATGTGATTTGAGCATTAACACTCTTGTATTGTATGGAATGGCAAGAAATGGTTTGGTTTTTGTAAGATAAGATAAAATTAAGCTCCTACAGTTATCAGTCTAGCAGTTGTTGATAATATAAAAGATAATATTATTTATAAAGATTTATATCAGCAAGCGTTACAGTCTTATATATCCAGTATTTGTGTCAATACTAATTGATGTGTTGTTAAAACAGTGATGCTTTGGACAAAGCCATTGAAGAGTTCACTCTGTCGTGTGCTGGTTATTGTGTTGCCACCTACGTCTTGGGCATTGGTGATCGCCATAGCGACAACATCATGGTTCGCAGTACAGGCCAGGTGGGGACTGGAACACTTTTAAAAGTGAAGCCACACATTGTGAAGTTCTCAAACTATACTAACTCATAATATTCAAGTCTGTCATTGACATTTACATTACATTTACGTTTTTATTCAAAGCGACTTACAGTACATTCAAGTTATACATTGTTAGTATATGTGCTCCCTGGGAATCAAACCCACAATCTTTGCACTGCTAACATAATGCTCTACCAGCTGAGCTACAGGAACACTCATTGAATGTTTTATTGTAACCTAGAGTGTGTTTGTGTGCGTGTGCAATTCAGCTCTTCCACATAGACTTTGGCCATATTCTGGGGAACTTTAAATCGAAGTTTGGAATCAAGCGAGAGCGTGTTCCTTTCATCCTTACCCACGACTTCATCCATGTGATTCAACAGGGCAAAACTGGCAACACAGAAAAATTTGGAAAGTTAGTAACACTTAGACTTCTGTGCACTCTTTTTGAAGCGCTTAAGTCTCTTTCTGTCACTAATCTAACACAATTCTTTGTGTGTATGTGTAGTTTTAGGCAGTACTGTGAGGAGGCCTATCTGATTCTGAGGAGAAATGGAAATTTGTTCATCACACTCTTTGCTCTAATGCTCACAGCAGGCCTGCCTGAGCTCACATCTGTCAAAGATATCCAATATTTAAAGGTAAATGGACAAATACAGATTCAATAATTCGCTTTTTTAAAAATAAAAAAGTTTGTGTAACACTAACGAAAATTTTACAGATGGTAAAAATAGATTTTTCTATACAATTTAACTAAAAAGTAACTTGAGCTGTCAAGAGATTGTCATTGAGATTTCATTATTTACTTTCAGCCTAGCTCACCTGATGCATTCTTGATACACACAAAAATGTATTTGCTTGATATAGACCATAGTGCAACACACAACATGCCCAAAAAGGGGATAATAAGCTGCAAATTGGTTCTTGTGTGTATCATGAACATTCATTTGTACGTCAACAAGGACGTCTCCTTTCAGAAAAGTAACAATAATAACAATAATGATAACATTTCATGAAGAAATTAGTGATTACGCCTCACAAGGAACACGTTAACTTGGTTACCTTTTGAGAAAATGGTTCCTTTTCTAAAATGAAACTTTTCTTTGATGTATATGGCTAACAAATGTGACCTCCTGTTTGTGTTTTCTAGGACTCTCTGGCATTAGGTAAAACAGATGAGGAAGCCCTAAAACAGTTCCGACAGAAGTTTGATGAAGCTCTGAGGGAAAGTTGGACCACGAAAGTCAACTGGATGGCTCACAATGTAGCTCACCCTTCCTAACCTAACCAAAATACACATCAGACTCAAACTGATGTCAGAGTATACCAGGAAACGTAAAATTCTACGTAATTCTACGAAATACAGTTTATTTATAATCCTGATATATGGCCACATCCTGTGGAACATAATGATCTAAAACATTTTCAGTGGTGTAGAGATGTGCAGTAGTAAACCAAAAAGTCAGCTTCTACGCCACTTTGTTCTGTTAACAACTGTCTCCAATGGACCAGTATGAAACCCTGACTCGACATTGTGGAATCAGATGTAATGGTCTTAAAGAAGGAAACATAGAAGAGAATTTCAGTTTCTCCTGCCTCCACTGTAAAATTAATAAACAATAACTCCAGCCTGATCTTGCAGTGAGAACCATTTGATTCAGTTTGTGCAGTGATAGGACAAGGCAGGCTTTGGCCTTCCAGACTGACGTATAACTGTGTTAACACACTGGGACTCACAGACTTTTAAAAAATGGACCAATCAGAGCACAAGCTCAGAAGAAGTGCATCTTATCAGACCTATCCCATAGTAAATGGGTACCTCATTGCGCAAGAATTGTTTTGTCTGTTGTTTTAAAATTGTTTAGTTTTTAAAAAAACTTATGTGCCAGACTACTTTATGATGATAAATAGTCTTCAAAACACTGGAATCATGCTATAGATATAAATACTTTTTGGGTTTTGAGCATTTTAAGAGTAACGCACTGTTCCTAAGCGCTATTGAGCTACTTTATGGTATATATGGTATATTGTTCTAGTTACAGAAACTGTGGATGTAGCACACACAATATTCACTGAGGATAATTTTGATAAAAACACTGTATAGGTAAAGGGTCTATCCCAATATATTCCCAAAACATTTTCTCTGTGTTGAGCACAGCTTGTTGTACTCTATTCTTTGAAGCTAGCCATAAAATGAATCCCCCAATTAAATGTCAGCACTGTATCGTAGCCAAACAAGAGTTTACAGTACAGTCCAGTAAAACGGCCAATTTTAGGAAACCGATTAAGGTGTTGACATTTTGCTTTTGAACTATAGGTGGGTAATGTTTGACAGCATTTAAAAAAAAACAATTTCAGCAGTCAATTTCGTCAGAATGAGCACAAAAGACAGCAGACCAAAAGGGGAGGTGAAAAACCCAGTTGTCATGCCACAGTCTACTTGATAGTACAGGCAATAGTAATCACTGATGTATGCCTATTTTTTTAAGCACAGACAGTAATAATGATTCCTACTACTGATAACATCCTTTGTGTTTCTGGTGCTGCTTGTGCTTTTCAGCAGTGTAACTAGAAATGTTTTTTGTACACTGAGATTGAATGTTTCTGTGTGAATGAGAATGAGGGACAGATGTACTGTGACAATGAGTTTTTAAAAGCACTGGGAAGATTTTCATACCAACATTCAGTGAAATAACGTCCTGTGTTGTGATGCTACATAAAATAATATATGAGAAAGAAACATGTCTGTCAAATTAATGAGATTTTATACTAGAACCAGTTATCCCTGAATGTCCACTGATTCATTTCTAATGTTATTTAGGGGATGTGTTAATGGCTCTCTTTGACAGTGCAATAAGAAAGACGTAAATGATGTAACCTTACTATATTATGAATGTGCGTGTGTTCTCCTGCTGCTGTATGTTACACCACTGATCTTTTGATTTCACATGTGAGGTTTAATACACGCTTTGGTCTGTCTTGACAGTTTCATAGAATTAAAGTTATTTTTATTCTGCTCTGCTTTATTATTTTGCTGTGAATTTTTTATTAAAATATAAAAAATGCTTAGATTGTGTTGGATGACTTTTTACCTAATTACACAAATAAAGTATTTTAAATGTCAGCAAAAGTGTATAATATTATGGAATTAAGAAGAGTCTTTAGAAGTGTATAATATTATAGAATTAAGTGTGTATTGCTAATGCAGGTCTTTTGTAGTGTGCTCTTTTTTTTGTAGTGTGCAAAAAAAACACTTTTGCATCTATTAATATGATATACTGATTTAGTATGTACTTGCTCAATAACAGATTTTGTTAATTTTTACCAAAAAATGTATGCATTGCAGCTGTAACTATGTCACGCATAACATTTGAGGGGACAGAAAATTTTGAGGGGACAGGTTTTTTATGTTATGCAACAACTTACAAGTCTCAGTTGCTTTCAGAAATATGACAATTTCTGCATGTAAAACCTACAGTATATGCATTGTCCTGTGGATGGACAACTCTGTCTGTTTATATAACACCTAAGGATACCAGGGTTTTCCCACCCTATGGGAAACACCTTAGGTTTGTGAACTTCTAGAGCAGGCATGTCCAAAGTCTGGCCCGGGGGCCAATTGCGGCCCATGTTCAAATTTCGAAGTCGTGTTCAAAGTCGGAACCACACAAATATGTAAACGCAGAACCATAAACCAAGGTTTACCCTGTTATAATGTTGCCTTGTGAACTGTGCTCGTACATAACATCTCAGGTTACGTATGTAACCCAGGTTCCCTGAAGGGAACGAGACGCTGCGACGAAACGCTTTGGGAACGCCTCCAGCTTTTATGCACTCTGAATCACGTGTAAAAACTGTCCCATCGGGGGGGGCGATACGTCACAGACAAGGTGACGTCACGACCAGGAAGCTTAAAAGCACATGCACTAAGCCAACCGGCAGCTTCGAAAAGGAATGAAGCAAGCACAGACAGGGGTACCGTAAGTATGGCCGTAGACGCAGCGTCTCGTTCCCTTCAGGGAACCTGGGTTATGCCAAAATGCTTTGGGAACAAGATGCCCACTTCACCAGACTGAAGGTTCCCCCGCCTCCTGTGTGAAATTGCACAGTCAAGGCATGAGAACAGGAGTGGCTCAGATATCGAGGCCATAGTGCCTCACAAAGGTTAAGGGAGTGGACCATCCCGCAGCATCGCAAATGTCCTGAATTGGGACACCTGCATAAAAGGCCTTAGAGGCCGCCATACCTCGGGTAGAATGAGCCTTGGTCCCCTTAGGTGGGAGAATACCAGCTGACTCAAATAAGATGCGAGTAGCATCAGTAATCTAGCGATTTAGGGTCTGCTTGGTAGCGGGGAGACCGCGCTTATGAGGACCAAAGCAGACAAAGAGCTGGTCAGTTTTCCTCCACAGGATAGCTCTGTGAACGTATGTCCAATGCTCGCACTGAACACTGCTGTTCAGTGCTGGTGGTACTCCCAGAAGGGAGGAGGACAGAAGGCCTGTAGTACGACCGACCACAGTGTGGTAGAGGGAACCTCAGACACATAACCCGCTCTCGGGTACAGAAAGGCTTTGGCCAAACCGGGTGCAAAGTTCAACTCAAAGAACAGAGCACAGCGATCGTGGAAAAGGCGTACAGATGAAGCCTCGGCCAAGTCTGTACCATGGCATCCAGCCCCAGAGGAGCTGGATGAGCTAGAGAGAACCAAAGGGGGCATTGCGCTGTCTCTCAAGAGGCAAAGAGGTCCCCTTGGGCCCCCCAAAGATTCTCCATATCTGCTTCACCACCTCGGGGTAAAGCATCTACTCCCCGGGCCTCGGCCCCTGCCTCGACAGGACAGCTGATTTGGGACACCATCTGTTTCACAGTAAGCATCTTGAATTTCAGTCTCGTGACTGAGCAGTACAGGAGACGCAGATCTAAAATAGGACGCAACCCTCCATCCTTCTTTTCAAGTTCAAGTTTCAAGTGAGCTTTATTGTCATTTCAACATATACAGCTGATGCGATACATATTGAAACGAAACAACGTTTCTCCAGGACTTGGTACTACACAGAACAAAACATAGAGGCACGAAATACAACAAGGGCTGCAGGTAAACACTAGACACATTAAACAATAAACGACATTAACGAAAACAAGTGCAACACACATTAAACATCAAGTCACAGGACAGAAACATAAAACAGCAAAGCGCTGACTAAGGTGCAG
>JAZGTK010015451.1:0-13197 GCA_036877625.1 Ambastaia sidthimunki
AGCTTTGTGAAGAGTCTTTCAGAAAAACAACAGCATGCAGCAGGTTTTGGAACGACACCATAAAAAGAATGTAAATAAGAATGACAGAATGTTTATTTTAGGTGAACTGTTTCTTTACAAACACCAGCCATCATCTCTTTCAAACTGATCTTTAGAGTCCACAGGCCGGATGTTCTTATGAGCAATGAAAGCACCAGCAATACCATCTGACAACATACATCTGCTCTGTACTCACCATCGACCCACACAACAGCCTGTAACTGCGTGTAAAATGGGACATGAGAGCACGTGTGTCAGGTTATGTCTGTGTCTCAATTCACTCTAACTGCTCCCATGAGGCCTGGATAGGGAGCACAGTCTGCTGGATTGCACTGCGTTTAGGCTGTAGTAATACTCAGTGTTGCTGAATTACCCACAGGTCAGTGGGGCATCAGGAACAGCCTCATGATGAGTCCCATCCACCTATCCATGATGTCATTTCCTGATGCTGTAAACTTTACAGATATAGCCGTTGATACTAATATTTATGACCTAATATCAAATTTATAGCTGTAATCTGTATCCCAGCCAACACTTTGAGGTTGTAAGAACGTTTCCCTTATGTTTTTATT
Organism: Ambastaia sidthimunki; assembly: GCA_036877625.1. Taxonomy (NCBI): domain Eukaryota; kingdom Metazoa; phylum Chordata; class Actinopteri; order Cypriniformes; family Botiidae; genus Ambastaia; species Ambastaia sidthimunki. The sequence continues at coordinate 612 of JAZGTK010015451.1, forward strand.
AAGTACAAAAAATATAAAAAATGTTATTTTAAATGTTCTAGGATTGTTCAAAATGTCCAGTTTTTAGATGTTATATTAATGTTCCTTGGTTATGAGAATGGTGTTCAAAAAATTATAATAATTTTGATAATTAATATTGATAATATAATAATTTTGTAATTCAGTAATGTTTTTAAAACATTCTACTAACAACTTCAGAATAACATTTTGATACATATGATATATTTACGAAGTTTACATGTAAAATGTAAAACTGTTTCAATGGTAACTGTTACATGCTTGAAACTAAAATATATTTATATATAATATATATGATATTAAAATATGCTTGAAGAAATGTTTAAATTCACACTGAGGTCTTTTTCTCAGAATGTTTATCAGAGAAACGTGACATCTCCATTTGATCTCAGTTTATTCTCATTGTTGTCTAGCAGCCACAGCTGAGATACTGAAATCACTACATCTGTATCCCACCAACACTTAGACCCTCAAAATCTGTAAATTAATGCGTATCTGCATTCCTGCCTCAGTCAGTTTGAAATAAATCTGTCTGAGACCCCAGACCCTCATCTTCAGCTCTCTCTCACATTTACAGTCTGTCAGTCTTATTAGCTGTATATATTTTTATCTGCATCACAGGTCCCGTCACTCATTTCATTCCACCCCAGTGATCCTCTCTCTCTCTCTCTCTCTCTCTCTCTCTCTGTGCATCCATCAGTGGATACTGGACCTGGTCCACTACCACCAGGTCTGATTCCTCAGCCTGGGGCGAAAATAAATAAAAAAATTAAATGCATGAATACAAATTGAAGCTGACCCAGGAAGTTGGACTTTTTGATACGGTCTCTCTCTCTTTCTCTCCTGCTCCATTGGTTTTATCAGCGTCTCTCCAGCTTCTGGGTTCCGGGCCAGTGTGTTCGGCGAGCCGGTCCAGGCACTGGAGCATTCAGGGCGCAGTGACGATTTCCGAGCATCCGAAAGGCTCACACTTAATCTTCCTGCCACGGTTGGGGTGAGCGGCCATCAGGGGGAAAAAACACCCTCCTGATCACTGGCAGGGAAAGACCAGCTTCACACGAGTACAGCATCCCCAACTAACAATTTTAGGTTATGAGCATGTTTCCCTAATGTTATTTTAAAAGTTATACTAACATTCAAACATTCAGTAACATGCATTACTGTTTGGAACATTATTCAAACATTTTTAAAATTCTGTAATGTTTTTAAAATGCTCCGCTAACAACCTAAAAATAACAATATGATATAATATTTAGTGTTAAAAAAAATCTACTTATTTTACTACAAGAACGTTTTTTGATCATGTTGAGAAAACTTTTAGTGAACGTTAGCCAACATTCTGAGAATGTCTCCTGTTAGCTAGGTCAGGGCTAATCAACAACGTAACGCATGCTGTGACCTGCTACTAAAAGGCTCCTGTACGCCTCCGAATGAGATTTGTGCCGCGTTGCTAATTATTTTCTTTTCACATTGCTGCTATAATGCAGCTCCCTTTTACGCTAATCATTTCCTGAAAATGAGCAATTACAGTTCGGGTAAAAACTGCACACAGGAAACACTCACACAGCAGACAGATATTAATGAAAGCAACCCTGTTCTGTGTTCAATTTGTCTAATGATTAAAAATACATCGAGGCACCTGCATAAATAATTCATGCTTAATGCCGAGTACGCGAGTGGAGAAATGTTTTTCTGTATTACCGCGGCAACCTCTGTCATCAAGAGTGTCGTACCGAAGCGTGTTTGCAGGTCTCCCAAGAGTCAGTTTGTATCTGAGAGCCATCGGGTGTAAATTGCCCCGGGCAAACCTGCTTGTGGGTCCAGAGAGGGCGTAGAGGGTCAGTGGCTTGACATCAGGGTGTCAGCGCAACTGTTCCATTATACAAAAAAAATAAAAGTTTAAAGAGACAGTGACTAAGACAAGACAGCCAACGTTCATAACCACACACCCATGTTCATATTTGTGGCTTATGTTTATGATAATAGATGTGGAATATATACAAACATATATTCATACCAGGGCTTATTTCAATTCAATTGTTTACATTGAAAAAGTTTATTGCCAAACGTCTGTTGTCATTTGTTGGGCCTGTAAATATGATGGTTATTTTTCTGATTAACAAAGTAAAAAAGTGGTACTCAACAACATGATCATAGGGTCACTTAGAAGTTTTAATAGGGAAATTCATGACTGATACATGATGAGTCTACAGCTACTGCTATTTACTTGAAACATGGAAAATTATGAACAGTCATAGTATTAAAAACTGACTCCCTGCAAAATTACAACTCCCCTGTTTCTCCCTATGGTTGGGGTTAGTGTGTGGGGGTGGGCTTAATACATAAAGACCAATCAGGTAGCAGCCTCCCCAATGCATGAACCAATCAAAAGCAGGGGGGTCGTAATCTCACAGGGAGTCAATTTTCGGTACAAAAACAGTAGGATCTGTGTGGTGCACAGTGGTGAGATAACTAAACCGTGCCAGTCCCTCAAGCTGTAGCTCGGTAGAAAGCTTTTTAATGAATGCAATGAACACATAACCTCTGGGAGAACACAAACACAGGCACACCTTCTGGGGAAGTTAAACCATTTGGCTAGAACCACCTAAAACCTGTGATGTGCTTGTGTTTTGAGCGTGCGCGTGTAGTGGTGGGGGGTGTACGTAGCCACCTGGATCGTCACATTATCAAACTGCGAGAGGGGCCGTATTAGACCCCCGCAGCGCAAACATCATCTTCAATCCGTGGAAGAGGCTTTAATTGTAATGGAAATGAGATTTGCGCATGCATGGAGCGGCGGAGAGCCGCTGGCAGCTGGTGCGATGCCATTGTACGACTGTCAGATCTCCTGACAAGTTAATGCACGGTCTGCTCAAAGACAGCGGCTGCTTTCAGCTGCAGCCACACAACAGTTATATGCAGTATCAGTGACTGCTGCTTCTGACCTGACCTGCAATAAACCCACTTTTCTCTCTCTTGCGCTCCAGCAGTTGATAACACACCCTGTAGTCTCACATGCACAGCTGCTGAAACCGCAGGTATTGTTGATTACATCACTGTTCTGTCTGATGTCACAGCTGGACATCAACAGAGTGTCAATGGAAAACATCTACGTTTGTAGCACGTCAAAGAAACTGTCATTAACAAAAACTGTTACAAAGCAAAAGCAGTAAAACAATGTTATTCTTAGCCAAATGAAAAATGTATGTTGCTTTAAAGTTTTTTATATTCAATTTGAATAAAAATAAAATAGTTTGCAGTAGCCTGAAAACTGGGAGTGTGGGCTAAGAATATAAACAGAAAATTGCTTTATGTTTTTATGAATGTTGGGTGGTCTGACTTTGTGTATTCTGTCAAAAACAATCACCCGTTTAGAAAAATAGTGACTGTTTGATTGACATGTAAAACAACTCAGTTTGCATGTCGCATTTGCTGTGAAAGTGTTGCGTGTGGTTGTGGGCAGATGAAACAAATGCTGTTATGCTAAACACTTCATATACACATCAGGACACCTCAGACTGGGGAGATGCCTTCAAAACAGTTGACATGTAACATTTTTAACACTTTGTTGATTCAAATTTTGTAACGGCTGCAGTATTATTGAGAGATGGACATCTTTGATGAAACATTGATTTGCACTTTTTGTTAGAAATATGCATGAAAAAATACTGTAAATATTTAATGGGAATGTAATATAAGCAATGCCATTGGTCAGATTAGTTTTGTTTTTACTTTGTATCTTATTAATTTAAATGCAGACAGTGTACTCTTATATACTAAATACATTTTATTCCTTTTATAAAATTCTGTACTTTAGAAATGTTTCATATCATGCAATTTTGCAACTATCAGTTTTACATCAGCTGAAACTTTTCTGTTGCATTTTTCAATGCATTTTCACGCTGAACACATACTGCAGTTGCATTGCAGTTGCATTGATAATTAAAAGACCATGTTGGCAGTGATCTGAGATGCGATTGTTGCATTCAGCGTGTGCTGACGACGTTTTGGACCTCCGCAGCCGCATTCATCTTTAAACAGTGCTGAATGAATTTAGGTTGTTTAATATCTGCCTCAAAGCATCCGTCCCTCCTTCTCCACCCATTGGCTGAAATCTGAGGATATGAGCCAATACGTTGGATTACCGATGACCTTTGTAGTTCTGACATTCACCAATTTCACTTAATTAACAGCAGCAGGCGGCCTCTGACCTTTTGTCATGCAAGCTGTCATTGGAAACCTTTCTGTTGACTTGAATAGAAATGCTGTTTGTTAAGATAATCAGCGGCAGATCAGCCTACGTAACTCACCGGCCCGGCCGGCCGCAAGGAACGCGCAGAGCCTCATTCACGAGGCTCTGCGGGGACCCGCGGGGCTTAAAAATATCACCTCTCCTCATTAACCATTATCCTCGTCCGTGAGGCGCGTTTACCTTTGGATTCACATCTCTCTGATGTACAGGGAGAACGTGACGATCTTATCAGAGGTGACGACGGGATCCTGGAATTCCTGTCTTCATTTATTCATCTGTTTGCACCTCCGTCCTGAAAGTGGAGTAATGGAAATAGATTCAGCACACTCTGGAATGAGATTTCTAATTATGTTACTCTTAAAGTTAGGACAGGCAATTTCAGAGGGGCTAGCAATAGCAAGCTAGCTTTGAAAGCATAAGATCCCGCCCTCCCTTCAGGGCCACATCTTCTCCAACACATGAACACATACAGAGTTTGACAGGCAGGTAGGACATCCTATCATTTCATTTGGACCGAATGCAATGATTGGATGAACACTTTATGGTCCTGCATCTTCTACAAAGATATATATTTGTGTAAATATATTTAGACCAGTTTACTCAGTGATTCTAAATTTGGGATGCTACCTACAAAACTCCAAAGCAGGACAAATTCTGTCATTTTTAGAGATGCACAATCAGGGTCCAAAATTAATACTCAAGATGTGCCAAATTAGATTGTGCTGGCAAAATAAAATAAAATGAAGCAACTTTGCAAATAATGTATTGATTTTAATTGCCTTTATATCTGGCAAGTTTCCCAAAGCGTGTTTCCTAAACCATTAGATTAGTTTCACTATATTGCAAGAATGATAACATCACGACAGAGCCGTTTTAATAGCATCTTACATAAAAAACATGGAATTAAATCAAACCAATTAATAAAGAAAACATTAGTTGTGACTCGCACATCTTCACTTTCTTCCCAGTGGAATTGTATCATTAGAAGTTTATTTTAGACTGCCCAAAGTTATTTTTATCTATTTATTTAGTCCATGTGTCAACACATATGTGGAAGATTCCTAGCTTTAAACTGCCAGAATGAAAGTACGAACAACAAAGTGATTTGTGTTTTTTTGTGGCAGGTGCACTTTTTACTGAGAGACGGATGCCCACCGAATGCTTTAAACGGGGTAATGAAAATAGTTTCAGCACGATCTGGCACGAGATAACTGCGTTACCATTAAATACAGTTCGAAATCACCAAGATGAAAAATTCCTTGTCTTTCTCTCATTCTGACTTTGTTTCAGGCGAGCCGACAGGACTTTACTGGGTAATGTACTGTGTAAGCAAGGAAAATGGCATTGTTGAGCCGAGCTCATGTAACAGTAATATCCTGCCTAAATTCAATTTGGAGTTCAATCAGAGCCATTAGGCCCCATACTGAGAAAGATAGAGACAGATATAGTCATGCACTTCTTACATGACTAATGCTTCCCCAGAACTCCAGCATCAGATCTGACCTAATATTATTAATGCATAAGCAGTGGGGGAGGAACGCAGACACCCAGAATTACAACAGATGTATTTTTATAAAGCATCAAAGATCGTAACAGCTGTAGAGTGGAACTAATGAGCCACTCAGCTCTGGCACAATGAACAACTGAAATGTTCATTGATTAAATCATTTATGAGAGGCCACATCCACACACTGGCTTTCAGCCGGTCATGTTAAAATCTAAGGGCCATTCCTCTGACTAGACTTCTGTCTACACGTCTGTCTTGATAATGTTTCTTACTGTACATCAAACATTGCTCTTAACCTAATAAGAGCGTTTTTGATATATAACATTAAAATTCTGCTAGCATAACTGAAACAATGCTTTTTGATACTTTGAGAGAAGTTTTTGAGAACATTAGCCAATGTTCTGAGAACGTTTCCTGTCTTCATTCACAGGCATGCTGAGTTTATCCGTGCGTAACAAATCGGTCAGCGTAACAGATAACGTGATTATTTTTCACTCATTCTGTGTGAAGATCAGTGATGACAGTAATGTGACATTCACTTCAAAATCAAATCTGAGCACAATAAACTCAATTCACATTGTATCACTGAATGTAAAGTTCAGCTTTATGTTTCTCTGCACTCTGCTGAGGTATAAACGCCATGACATGCTTTCTCTCAAAGGGCACAGCGGGGGGAAACTGGGAAATAATTTGTGTTTTTAAAAGAATCTGCTGAGCTTTGGGTTCATGCATGTTAGGAGCACACAGTATCTTCACATGCTTATTAACACACAATGTGAAGCACGTCTGGTCTTCAGTCTGCTGTTAGTTTTCATTTGTTCTGAAATACCTTGTTGTCAAGTCATTATTGTTCAGACTAAGACAACAAAACAAGCTGTACATTTAAAGCAAGCAAGCAAACAAACAAAACAACCCCCACATGCAGTGCTTGTTTTAATGTTTGTTTAATGTTACCTTAACATTACCTTATTGCTTCTATTAAGTAACAAAAATGTTGAAAACTTTATTTTAAATGTTCTAGGAACGTTCTAGGATCATTTTCCAAACATTTATTATGTTCTGTAACATTTTAAAAATGTTCTACTAACAACTTAAGAATAACATTTTTGAAATACTGTATATGGTATATAATGTTACAAAACTGTCTACTAACATTACTGCAAGAAAGTTTTTTGATAACTTTAAGAGAACTTAGAGAATGTTAGCTAACCTACTGAGAACGTTCACTGTTTGCTGGGCAGTGCTGTGAACAAATCGAGCGGCCCCTCCTCTCTCAGAAACGCTAGCCAGCGTGCGCTAAACTGGGAGTTTCATCCTATGGGCTCATTATCGGCTTCATTGCCAATAATAAAGATTTCTTGTGCTGCAAGACTTCTGAATTCAGAGGAAATTACATTGAGCAACAGGGAGCACATGGCCCTAAATGTTTAATTACACCAGACAAAAACAAGAGGATCAATCACTGACTGCAATGAGAGCTCTGTGAGGCTTCTGCCGTGTCTCGAACCCCAACAGCAGTGACACCCAACACAAGACATCAAAGTGCAGCTGTAAATATTTACTGATACACGACTGTAAACACTAGTGGTTAAGATTAACTTACACATGCTTTTCTTCATCTTCAGCATGCCTGCAAGACAGCAGATAATTAAAAAATCACAAATGATAATGTCTTAATGTTGCTTCTTCTGGACAAAGATGAGATTAAATGGAGAACAAACAGGTCTTGTGAAATAAAGACCTCAGAAAAGTTACATGTCTCATATAGAGTTTCAGAAGAGATCTGGGGGTCGGCCCAGAAAAAAAAAATCCTTAGGAGAAATAAAAAAAAGAGAGACATTTGTTAAAATACATTAAACAGTGTGAAGCTGTAAAATGTAGACTGTGTCTAAAATAAGCTGGATTTGGGTAAATTTGGGTTAATATAAAATAAGTTCAAATTGAAATCATATTGAAATCCTAATTTCAGTAATATTGAGTTTTGATTGCAGATTTGAGCTCAGTTTGAGACATTGTTGAGATCTCTTCTGAAACTGGAGACATTTGTGAGATTTCTCCATCTATTTTTCTGGAGAATTATCTGAGACGCAGGAAACTTGAGCAAAAGTGTCCATTTGTCTTCATGTAATCTCATTGAGAAATAATTGAGGTATTAAAGAGATCTCATCTGTGATTTTTCTTTCCCATGGGAGTGTTAGTGAGGAGAGCGACAGAGACACAACACACATGTAGAAGATGGAACTGACAGTAGATAAAGATGGAAGAGCAGGTCTGGGCAGGAGATGATGCCGCTACGTCAGTGAGGCGTGTGTTAGTCCCCCGAGAGTCGTGTTTCTGTCACCTCTTGTCTGGGTGAGTCACGACTGAGTTCTGGTAAGGACCGTCACACAGCCTTCCGGTACATTCTCACAGCTTCCATTAAGAACTCGCTCACATCTCAAACCAAAACCGTCCCAATTTCACCTCAAAATCCAATATCATGGCCATAAAATCTTTCTGAGTGAAAAGAAAACTCAAGTAAGTGCATTTTAAAAGGGCTACGATATTTCACTGTGGTGTCGTATACTTGAAGGCGACAGAATCGAGTCTTCTGCTGAGGCCTGTTGAATTTTCAATTTTCTCAGACGTTTCAAGGGTCATTCACAAACAGCCACCAATCTTAATCAATATTTTTGTTCTCTCAGAATTCTCAGAAAAAGGTTCTGGAAGTAACATTACTAAAACATTTTTTAGCGTTCTATATCATATATGTCAAAAACATTACTATTAAGTTGTTAGTGGAACGTTTTATAAACATTACATAATTTTAAAAATAGTTTGCAACGTTCATACAAACAAGTTATTTGTGTTACTTGTTTGAAAAAAAATGGATGTTTTGAAAGTTCCTATAACATTCAAAATAACAGTTTTACGCTTTTTGTTATTTAATGGAAACATTAGGGAAACGTTACAACCTAAAATTGTTAGCTGGGTGAACGTTTGCAGAATTAATTTACAGCACAGCCATCACTAAATTTAGTCTAAGCACACAAACAGCATTTAATACCGTTCATGTTTATGAATAAATGAAGAATGTGGTGCGTTGTTGATGTTTTCATCATACAAACATTGCAATACTGAGCAGTGGGTAGAAGTTTGGTGACACTGCACTGCTGAAAGCAGATGGCTGTACTCAAAAGAGCTGTGTGTGTGTGTGTGTGTGTGTGGTGTGTGTGTGTGTGTGTGTGATTTCACTCCTACGGTTTCATGTGCCACAAAAACCGCCAGAACATTTTGAAAATGTGTCATCGGTTTGGCAACGTGGCAGCTTCACTTCACTCTCCACAGTCGTGTAAATATCGAAGCACTCTGGCGTAAACATCGAGTGTTTGCCAAAAATAATGACGCCAGCAACCCAAGCAGAAAGAATGAGACAAATTAATCGATAAAATAAAAATAAAAAGTTGCTATTATGTTGACAGTTAATTAACTTTTTTGGGACGAATCAAAGCTAGTAAATGTACGTTTTGAGTTTACCTCCTGTAGACGCAAAGCTAACAGAGAATGTTCTCAGGACGCTGGCTAATGTTCTTTAAAAGTTCTCAAAAAAAGCTATCAAAAATCTTTCTGCAGTAACGTTGGTAGAACTTTTTTACATTATATATCTATATATCAAAAACATTATTCTTAAGTTATTAGTGGAACATTTGAAAAACTTAACAGAAAACGAAAAATGTTTGAATAATGTTCTTATGACAAAGCAGAATTTAAATCTAAAAAACTCTTGAACATTTCTAAAACTTTCAAAATAACATTTAGATTCATTATTTATTTAAGATTTAGAATTTATAAAAGTAATAAAGGCATCATTTTACCAGTAAAGAGGTCATTTTACATACAGCATAAGTAAATCTGGTGAAAATATACATATAATTTGATATCAATAGACAATAAGACATCCAATGTCCAATAAATAGTTTCATTACGTGGTGCTCTGGAATACTTGATTCTGATTGGTCAATCACAGCATTTTGCGTCAGATGTTTGTGTTATGATGCAGATGTATCATTTACATTAGAGTTAATGGTTGTAGGGCTGCCAATTAAACCTGTTAATTTAGTCTAATTAATAAAAATTAGCTGATAAAACATTATGCAATTGGTCATAATCTAAACATAAATTACACAGTAAAGTTTATGTTTTTAAATATGACATTGGCTTTGTTCACACAGGAAATACAGCCGGATTACAATTTACAGCGACTCAATTATTGGATGTATATACAAACAAACAACTATCGCCACAGCCATCGCTAAAGAAAACCTGTAACCATAGCGACAGTGACGACTAGAAAATCAAAGATGGCGGCGCCCATTACGATTCAGCTAAATAACAAGTTTAATAGAGACGCGACTTCGTCTTTACTTTACGCTTTTGTTTTATTTATAGTTATTTACTGGAGCACAAAATCTTGGGAAATTGGTGGATCTGGACGCGACCGGATGTAAAATCTTCCGGTGAGTTTTCTGAACTGCTCACAAAAACACGAGACAGACTGTCGCTTTATATGACGAGATAAAGTTATACATACAAAATATATCAAATAAGGGTTTCAGTTCAGTTAAAGTTCAGTGCTTGTGTGAATGCTTATTTAATAATTATAATAATAAGCTTTATTTTATATTGCGACTTGAAAATGCTTTACATAAAAGAACATAAGAGATTAATTATAATAGACTCATTAATCTATAGTTATTAAAGTTATAGTTATTAAAGGTAAGAAATAAACGTTGCTGTAACATTCAGCTGTCAGACTTCCTGTGTGGAATCTGATTGGTTAATTTCAAACAGGAAGCTGTGGTACGTCACAGACTGTCATGTCTGCTGATTTATGGATATGATCCATCCACAGCTGTCATGCATCTAAACGTTTCCTTTTATAGTGACACACAGAGGGTCAAAGGTCAATGTATGGACACAAGATACAAGTAATAAGGACTCGCTCCGTCTGGTTAAAGCCTTCTGGACATAAATATCCCGTGACGAGCAGTAATTTTGCTTTGTCAGCAGTGATGGTGAGAGCATGATGAGACAGAGAGTCAGCGGCTGATATGTGACATCAGCTCAGAGCTTTTCAAAGCTCTTTATTCTGCAGCTCTTGATTTGTGTTATTGTGAGTCCAATCAGATGTTGTGTTGTTCACATCTTTAAATATTCTCTTACAATCACTGAAACACTGAAACCCACTAGAGTGGCAGATTTTCCAAACAGCCTTCGCTGGTTTTTAATAAGCAGAAAATAATTTGCATGAGAGAGCATCCAATTTACATACCTAGTTGCTTTTGTGTGTGTGTGTGTGTGTGTGTGAGAGAGTTATTTAAAAACAGATTTAGTCGGAGGAGCATAGATTGTAGACTTAATTCTCTCTCTTTTTCTCTCTCTCTCTCTCTCTGTGTGTGTGTGTGTGTGTCTCTCTCTCTCTATTTCTCACTAACTCTCTCAAGTTTCACTGAGTTTTATTTGAAAGTCTAATAATGGTGTTACAAAAGTCATAGCCGATATTCTCTCCTTCTCAATCTCTCTTTCATATCATATTTTTATATTTCATGTTCTTTCCTCTGTTTGATTGTAACTGACATGCGAGTCACATGTTCTGCTGTAGCAATAATTCATATGTTCATATGTTAATTCATAAACAAGCCACACCCCCCGTTTCTAAGCTTTCAGAATTACATCACAACACTGAAGTGTGTTGAAACTCACGTGGACTTTAAACTTTCTGTAAGTGTCTCGTGCGTTTCATTGGTGCTTATTTTTCCTTCTGATTTCTGACGTGTAAAAGAACTTAAACGTTAAACTGTGAGTCTTTTGGTCTTAAGATATTTATGTACAGTCAGAGTTTAATTTGCTTATGCAGAAACTAAATTGATATGTGGCTAATGGTTTGTGACAGTTTAGTGTGACATTAACATTCATTTGTTTTAACGGATGCAATGAAGTCAGTGAGCCAAAATCTCAGTTATTTCTTCTCAAATGCATTTTAGAACTTAATGCAGTCAAGCAATAACAGTTTTTATACACACGCATAGCTGCAGGCAGTCACTGCGTCGCATGTCCTTTATCATCTGTAGTTAATTGCAACCTGTCACCAATTAACTAATGGACTTTCTTTAACTTAGAACTAAGTTAACTTTCCTTAGCTTAGAATTAAGTTGGCAACCTTAATTTTAGGTGTACCTTTCGTGGCTTTTGGGTCTGTTTGTAGGGGACTGTTTTAGTAATGTTGTAGGGTCTTGGCTACCCAGCTAACAGAGAACATTCTTGGAACATTGGCTAACGTTCTCTAAAAGTTCTCTTAAGGTATCAGAATCATCCTTGCATTAACATTAGTGGAATGTTTTTGAATAGCACATTAAAGAGCTTCTCATCAGTGGTTTGTCTCTTTTGGAACGCCTTAAAAACGCCTTAAAATGACTAAAGACAGTTTTAGACCCAATGACATTCTCAGTTCTGATGGTGGGCATGTATGTCTCTCATTCTGGTTGTTGGTAGGGGTGTGAAAGTGAAAACAGTGTTTTGGCTGTCAAACACTGATGTTTGTGGCTTGTTTACTGTTGCAGGGTCTGTCAGCTGTGGCCTGAGGCTCCTCTTTCTTTAATAAAACATCCCACAGTGAATTATGTCATTTGGATACAGGGAGCTGAGAGTGACCTCTGTCCCCTGAGTGCTTTTCAGGTCCCACGTCCGTTTGAAGGAATTCTATTTGCCGGACGCCCGCGTGTGTGTAGTGTGTTTGTAAGCTTGCAGAAATGAAACACGGCCGGTCGAGC
>JAZGTK010015452.1:0-13196 GCA_036877625.1 Ambastaia sidthimunki
GTTTCAGGGCATATCCCCAATCACCCCCCCACACACACAGCGACAGAGACATTTAGACTGAAATATAATATCAGAGCAACAACTAAACAAAACACTTAACTGGAATTTATTTAAAAAACAATGGGAAAAGTATTTTTTCAGAACTTTCAGACAGGTAATAGGGATCTTTTGTGGCTTTATTTATTTACACATAAAAACATAATAGGCTTCTACTTAAACATTATTTCAAGGCATCATAGACATGCTTTTGGGCACTATTCTAAAACTAAGGCTGGATTGTGCTGCTTTCCAATTTACCTTCAAATAAATTGAGATAGACTAGCTATATGAAATGATGATTATGAATAAACTAATATTTCATTAAATACTGAAAATTATCAGTAATTTGTTGTTTAATTTGTTTTAAAATGTACTGTTTTTCAATATCTGTGTGTGTTATGTATTTTACTAGACCGTATTTATTAGACATCAGTTTGTTAGCTTAGCAACATGCTAAGGCCAACTTCTATTGGAATCAATAATGGGTCTGGTCTCTTGTGCTTTACTTGTGAGGAGCTCTCTTTGTGTGGTGCACTGAATTGCTGCCTTGTGCAGCATTCCAAATTAGTCACTTACGAGGGTCAGCCTTATCTTAGAGCATGCCTACTTTCTATGTAGGCAGTAGACTGCGCTTACTAGGTTTTGAAACAGAGACATGGAAAACATTTCAAACATAAGGCATATTTAAAATATCAAATAACAATATCAAATTAAATTCTAAAGATTAATTAACAAATTAAATATAAAATGATTAATATATTAAAGATAGATAGATAAATGCAGTTTTACATACAATGATCTTCCACACTCTGTTTGGTCTGCCTCATCCCACACCATACTTTAAAAAACTACTAAAAACCCACTTCCCTCTTTCAGGAACACCTAACACCACTTTAACCCTCATCCAAAAAAAAATAAAAAGTTTCTCCCCTCTCTCAACAGGAATCCACTGGAGCACTGGAGTATTGTATGCTAGGAAAATTGTATCTATGTACGGCTAAGTGTATTGTCATCTTGTGATTTATCACTTCTTTGTTTTCCTCACAATGTAAGTCTAAATGCCTAAATGTAAATGTAAAATGTAGACGATCTCTACACTTTACAGTTAGGTTCCATTTGATAACATTAGTTAACTACATTAGTTAACATTAACAATTACGAATACTCTACATCATTTGTTCATCTTAGTTTATGTTCATTTTAATGAATGGGACCTTATTGTAAAGTGTTACCAAAAATGTTGACAACTGTATCTTCATAACCAATAGGTTTCTTTTGGCATTAGCATTACTATTACAGCCCTACATGTGCAGAGCTCTAATTCTTAAGCACATTCTACCCAAGTCTGACTGTGTGTCCTTTACAGGGTACCCTAACTAGTGCGTCTATAAATGTTGGCTCAGCAGAAAGATGAAAATTATTTGGTGTGATGAATTGAGGAGAAAGTTTTAATGAAAGCACCTTTTCAGGATCACCTTTTGTTTTTTAGCCTGATGGACTACAACAATTATACAAACAAACACAGACAAAGTCTTTGATATAATAAGACTTTGTATATCTCTCTCTTGCTACACTGTTTATATTTACATTTATTCATTTGGCAGACGCTTTTATTCAAAGCGACTTACGGTGAATTCAAGGTATACATTTTTATCAGTACTTGTATTCCCTGGGACCGAACCCACAACCTTTGCGTTGCTAACGCAATGCTCTACCAGTTCAGCTACAGGAACACTGTTTGTCTACAGTACATCTGTTAAAAAAAGAAATCCACCTATTAGCAGCATGTAAAATGCAAATGAGTTATACAGACAGCTCATGTCATACTGAAGGGTAGAGTCCACATCATTAAAAACTATACATTTATCAAGGGATATTGGGAAAAAGATTAAATATTTACCTTAAAACATGTTTTTGAATATGACAATAATCTAATCAAAGAGTAAAATATCAACTTGAGCTTTTACTATTTATTGTGTCACTCTCAAGAACTCTCTGTAAAGAGTGTTTACTATGTGTTTACTGTATTTGCATATTTAGTGAAAGAAGAGTATGTCATGTTTGTGTGACAGTGTTTGTTGTCTTAAGGTAATAAAGCATTTGTCAGCTATGTTAAATGACACATTACCAGTTAGCATCAGCTTCAACAATTAATGCATGTTAATCTTGCATTATGCTAATTGATTTCGAAATGAGCTTAAAGGGGAGATGGGACAGCTGGATGAGACAGCAGAGGAGAAAAATGTCAAACAGCCTGTTTAAATAAGAGCCTGAAAGTACAGGATCTCCTTTAAATCTGGTATTTATGTTTAGAAAATTATCTCCGCCTTTAGGAGAAAAAGTGTCTTAATTACACTAAAACATGGAAATGGCCTTAGCTGCAATGTTTAACTAATATTATATTTATATATAAAGTATGCTTGTATTTATGGTGCTTTTATGATGTTTTTGTCATTTTTCAAGTTCAGCAGATGTTGCCCAGCTAAAAGGGAATGTTCTTAGAAGGTTCTTTAGAAGTTGTCTCAAACATGTTATTGCAGTAACATTAATAACACTGTTCTAACATTAAATACTAAAAATGTTATGCTTAAGTTGTTAGTAGAGCATTTTAAAAACATTACACAATTTAAAAAAAGGGTTTGAATAGCATTCTTATAAGAAATAATTTTAATTGTCCACCAAAAAACTGGATGTATTGAACATCCAACAAAAGCATTTTTAATGTTTTTTTTTACTTCAGGAGTATTTTTTGTTTTGTTACGTAAATGTAGCTAAATCAGAAATCACCATAAGTAAGTCTTGAGTAACCAAACTGAATCTTCTAAAATGAGTTGAAAACGAGTGTAGTTTACTTTAGAGAGTGTGTTGGAGAACACTACTGGCTGCATTTCTGCATCTAGAATGAGAGATGAGGAAGCCAATCCCTTGCACCCTGACCACTTCCTCTAAGACGCAGGCTAATCAATACCTTCATGTTCCCTCAGGCTGAGACGCTTATAAACACTGACACTTCAGTCAGATTCTTTCTGTATTCACTCAGACCTCTGGATTGACAAAATTCCCTTATATAAACATATATAAATACTCTCATAATTTTTACCTATTTAAGTATATAGCTAGAACGAAACCACAAAGATTTATGCATGCTGTACTCTTAAAAAAAGGGTCAAAATTCAATATTTCACATTATCTGGCTGTTACAAAGGGACTAATTATGACTAACATTGATTTAACTTTGCAGTGTGCCCTAATATTAAAATCACACTAGAATGACTGCTTGGGGCAAGATGTCTGTTTTTATTAAAGGTTTAATTTCACATCAAAGTGCATACTTGATAATGTCACACAGGCCAAAGCAAGTCATGTCAAGATTGTATTTGCAACCCCTAAAAGTACACAAAAATCACACCCAGTTTCATCCTTCTACAGTTTTTGGAGAACAATAACACTAGACTTAACAATAAAAAAAGCATTGTTTCTACTTTTTGAAATAAAAAAGAGGGGAGAGTTCACCTGACATGCTGTATGCAAACCGTTAGACTCAAGCAGCCACGATTAAGCCATTAAATATATGTAAATGAAGAACGTCGTCAGAGAGTTAACCCATAATAGCACACACAAGGGAGAAATGGATCCTGGGTAGTGATTAATTTATCTGATGATGCCTCTTGTGAACTATTTTAGGTCACAAATTAAGTGACAAGATGAGAAATTACCATTTTAAGGAATTTACTGGAAATCGTTAAGAACAATTGACAGGTAGTTTGTGGCAGGCAGAGAGAATAGCAGAAATACAGAGTTTTGATCATGTTTTTCCATTTTTGAGATCTGTTTTATTAATTACATTTGTGGGGGATTCTTCTGCACAGTGCTTGTTTGATTGGCTGCAATGCATGGAGTACATGAAGTAGCTTGAAATAGGTTCATGTAGCTTAGCTGGTAAACAGAGCTCACCTTAGAGGAAATTATTAATTGCGAGAACATATAGTGAGCATGGCTTGTGAAAAGGGGGGTTTACTTTTTAAATCTGGTATAAATATGACATGCAAAAATAAAAACTACGGCATTTTGAGGACGATTGAATTGACAGACGATTTTCAAACTTTATTCCGTGGCGTAGAACATTCAATGTACAAATACATACAGAGTTACTTATCCATTCAAATAAAGTATTCAAATAAATATATTCATTTGTGAACGTAAATACCAGCTATTTACGTTCACAAATGAATATATTTATTTAAAAGACTTCTGATGTATGTCAGTTCTGTTTGGAAACATGCATTAGGTCTTAAAAGGACAGCAGCCTAATTTTACTGTTGCTGTCTGTGCTGTCAGTATGAATCAAACAGAAAAAAAAGAATCACTTGCTGCTCTTTACTGATAAACTTTTGTAACTTTAAAAAGTATTTAAAAAGTATTTAAAACCAAATTAATTCATTTCTACCTGTTTCTAATTGTTTTCTACTAACAAAAAAATCTACTAACAACTTAAGATTGTTTATAAGATCACAAAATTCTTCATAGAGCTTGTAACCTTATTTTAATGTCAGAATGCACCAGATTGATCCATTTAACTTTAAAATGTACTAAATTGTCTTAAGTTGGACCATGCCCCTGGATCCCCCTAAAGAAGAAAAGCTCCACCAACCTATAGTCTCACAAAATATTTGTGACATAACTGAAACCTATTTTTTGAGAAGCACTAAGAATGTATTTATTATTAATATTACATTTTAGTGTGCGCAGGATTTCAGTACAATCTGCATTTCTCTATTTTTCTCAGTAAAACTGTACTGCTTTTGTTTAGCACTACAAAGGTGACTGCCTATGAACAAAAATAAACTACATATACATATATATGTGTATATATGGGCTTTATATATTATTTAAAAATGAATATGTATTTGTCTCCATATAAAATATCATTTGGATTAGTTTTTCTCTAAATTAAGGTTTATCTAAATTTGGAAGATTAGCAAAAACTGGAATGCATGTTTTTCTAGTGTTGGTGTTATCACAGCACAAGAGATCAGGCGAGAAAACACTACAGGTAGTCAGATTTCCAGGGCCAAAATTTTACAATGATCCATTTCTCTGTCTGTGCTCTCCAAGCAGACTCAGGAACTAAACTGATTTATTGATTATTTAATGAGATTTTTAATCACTTGTCAGGAAGTCAGAGCCTGATCCCCCCAGAAATATATTAGCTTCCTCTCTGAGTATGATTTAAAGTGTTTCATTTGAAAAGGCTATACTCGCCCTAACGTAGGAGCTGAATATTAAATATAGAAAAAACTGCAGAATAATATGTGGAATTTTGTTATTCCTAAAAATGCACTATGCAATATGTACCGTGTGAACACATTTTATTATATACTTATTTACAGTTCAAATCCAGTAGCTGAAATCAAAGAAACCTCTAAAATTGAATTGAACACTTAAGTAGTTTCCTATCATATCTTGGTAAAAAGTTGCTTGGTAAAATGTTCATTAAAACATTGTTATTCAAGGGGTTTTAAGGCATGAAATAGATTTATATTTTTCCCTGTCTGTTGCCTTTGATGTCACAGGTCAGGCTAGTCATTGGTGATGTGCTTTGGACTGTATTAAGACTTTATAAAGAAAATTTTCCATAGCAAGCAGTTGGCTTAAAAAATTTCTGAAGGAGCTGAGAACCCATGAGCAAAGAGAGAATAACTCACATGTACTTTGGGGGTTCATGCACCAGCCAAGCAACTACCTTTAAGATGAATAGGAATGCTAATAGATAAGCTTCCAATAGGTCAGGCCACTGTGACATTGTCTGTATTATGGTTTTCTTTGTTGACTCTATTACAACAACTGTTATTATTTATTGTTTCATTGACCAAAATATTGTAGAAATTGTCTTACACATCTGTTAAGGTGCAATTATTGGCGGCTTTAATTTGTACCCCCAAATCTAGTGAGCTGCCTCCCCACTTTATAGATTTTTGTGATCACTCAGGACATGAATGCTGCCTCAAATGATAATGAAGAAAATGATGCTACTGTCTAATCTTTAACTCAGTTTGGCCCAAATTTGGGCAACATTGCTCATATTCTGCTATGAACATTTATAAAATAAAATAAAACAGGTGTGCATTATTCTATATAAAAATGTTTATGTATTCATATTTTATATATCTTTTATTTGTATTGTAATATCTTGTATGAAAAGCCCATGATAATTTACTAAACCATCTTTAAAAAAAGATGTTTCTAAATATAATAAAAATAATACAAATAAAAATGCTGGAATGTCAAAAAAGACATGCAAATTTTTTTCTGGTGTGAAGAGGAGTATAGCAAAATATGAATGCAGTATGTCTGGTGTAAATGTGACTTATTAACTGACATTCCAGAGTGAAGCTCTTGTGAGTATCATTGCCTATTGACCTGCTGGGACTTTTGGCTAGGGCTGTTCCAAAGGTCTGTACGGCTGATGGATGCCGGACTGATCTGCACGGTACTAATTGTCTGTTCTCTGTAAGCTGATGTTATCGGCAGCTGCCACACGCTCAAATGCTGAAGCGCCACCCCTGCACAGCTAACCAGAGCGGACTAATTGCAATGGCCTTTTCATCATCTTGATTCAACCACTGTTCCACACACACAGGAAAGGTGCCCATACACAAATACACACACAATCTATCTCACAGATAAATACATATGGACTAAAGCCTGCCCTGTATCACTCTCAAATCAGTCTCTTTCAGCAGTCTAGGGAGTACTTAACAGAGAAACATGTTGACCTCCAGTGTTCAACCCCTACCTGCCAGCCATAACCCAGTTTCAGCAGCCATTTAAGAGGGCAGGGAGGCATGGATGGTGGGGGTTGAAGGTTTAGTGGTACTGGAGGGTGCTGGCAGCCAGGCTGGTCCTTCTGACATGAGATCAATAATGTCTGTACTTTAGGTGCAGTCGGCTGACAGCATTACACATGCCATAATTGGACCAAAGATGCAGCCTGGCCCACCCCACTGGCCTCAACCACCCTAATTTCAACCCCCACACCCATACCCAAACTAGACTACCCCCCCACCACACACACACATAGCTTCTGTCACATCTGTCATATGTCACCCCAAATCTCTAGTGTCTCCACAGGAGACTGGTCAGTCCTTACTCTCTTTCCTTTTCTCTAGCTTTCATTTTCTCTTTTTCCAGCAGCCATGCAAATGTCCACTTAAATATATGAATGCCAACCATATTAAGGCTGTTCTTCATGCTTTATGCAAAAAAAATCTGTCATCTAAGGATTTCACGGAAATAAAGTCACCGTTTATTTGCAAAGACGAAATGAAGCTGCCTGTAGAAAAAAAGAGATGATTTGGTTCAGCTTATTAAAATGGAGGGGAAGAATACATAAGCCTCTTGTGAAGAGTAACAAACAATAGACTAGCTGTGAATGAGGTGACTAGAGGTCTATATAAGCCACAAGAAATGAATAACACAAAAATGTAAAATATGGCAGCTGAGTGGTCCCTTACCCTGTTTCCAATCTCAGAGATTTTTGTATAGCGGTCTCACACAGGGACTTGTATATTTCTAGAGCAAATATTGACTGAATCCTTCGGTTGAATTTCAAATGAATGACTTAGAGATTTCATTCAAAGCCATGACTGAAATATTTGTGCAAAGCAGCAGCACTTGCCAATGAGTGCAATAATTCCTTCCTTTGCAGTACGGGAGAACAGACATTGTCTTCTTTTGTAGTTTTTTGTATCTTACCACAGTTTTATCTGAAAAGCTAGTCCTTTTGCAGCCATTTCCTGATTTCTTTTATCTAAAGAATGAGGGGCTTAAGCACAATCCCATAAAGAGGGCAATTTTATTTTCCTTGAACAGATGACAGCGATATTTTGCCCAGCAAGACTAAAAGGTTTTCCTTCTTTAACAGTTGGGAAGACGTATGACTGTCATTTCTTTATCTGGGGTGCCAAACAGCTTTTGGATTTCATGCATCTAATGACAGCATGAGAGATTTCAACAAATATTAATCAGATTAACGACTGTTCACACATTAAAGCAAAAGCATTGGTAAACAGCGTCAAAATGTTTGTTTATGATGTAACCCACCACAAAATAATGTGGCCGTTTTTTTACACATGCCCAAGCAAATCTGTAGCTTAAAACACTTTTTACTCTCATGTCATTCCAAACCTGTAACATTGGAAATTACAAAGCGTTTTTAAGAATATTTTTCATACAAAGCATCAAAGGTTAAAAAACAGAACAAAATAAGTGCCATTAATTATGTCATTATTCACTAAATTCTTCTCAAATCTAATTCACACTTCTACATATTTTAATATGTTGCTCCACAATGGGTGGTTTGCACCATCACTCATAAGTCATCTTCACAAGGCTTATTTAAATATACTTTTAAAAACGTATAGGGTAGTTTTATGTTGCTTTATTGATGACTCCATTTTTATTTTTCGGTGAACTAACCAGTGAAAGAGTTAAGAAAAATAAATGTATTTGTTTAGAATTTATTAAACAGTTAACATTTTTCCTATAGTCTAACCTTTTAATATGAGCACTAGTAAGACTAAGAACTACACACTAGCCAATGAGATATCAGTGCACACACAAACACATGTGCCCTGTTAGAGATGAGAGGTGGCTTACTCTGACAATGCTGTCACTGTGTAGTTGAAGAAATGGAACTAATCACACACAAGCAGCTGCACACACACAAAGCTATGGAAGTAACATCACTTCCGCTGCCATTATGTCAGAACCTCTTTCCCCACAGACTTTGTGTTTACCTCTACATGTACTGTGGTTCACTGGCCTAAAATATGAGCTTAACAAACAAGGAGATGGGGGAGGGTGGCGAGAGGGGGCGAGGGAGACACTATGTGTGGGGGGATGGGGGCCGTGGCAGGTCTGTGTTAAGTGATCTGTATTCCCTGTGAGTCCACAGTTCCCTAACCCTGTGAAATTAACAACACATCCCTCCTCTGTGACCTCTGACCTTTCACATAATACCACATCCAACCAGTACCATGCATGAGTGTTTCAGTGTAATGTAAAAGGGACCCAAAATGTCCATGTCAACATTTTCATTAAACACTGCCTGGAGAGGCAAGGTTCTGCTGCTAGACCACAACACCCTTTTTTCTCCAACCAAAAATAATAACATTACTCTCTCTGAGAACAATGACATTTTATTTTTCACATTTTATCTTACAATGCCAGTAATCAGTGGGTATATTCTGTACAGAAGTGTTCAGAACATTCCGGGGTTTTATTTCACGTTGAATTAAAAACGAAGCAATAAGAAAGTATGTTTATTTAAAGAAAATCACCCTCAATTCTCATTACTACGATAAGTCGCTCAAATTGATGAAAGTCAATGGCTGGAGCCACTCTAGACTCCTAAAAATTATAATTCACCCAAAAATTAACATCCGCTGTTAATTTAGACACCCTTTGTCCATTTAAGGATTTACTGTTTGCCTGATGGTATGGATTATTAGTAATAATGTTTTTTTTTAACTCTCAAAGAGATTGCATTTGTGGACTTGGGGTGGGCCTAAGGGTAAGTAAATTAACAAATCATTTTTTGGTGAACTATCCCTTTAAATATCCCAAGGTCTATATGTACTGTACCACGGGTTAGATGTCGCTGACGTGAAGGACCAGAGATAGTAACATAAATAAGATAAATAAGCTGTTAACTACACATCATGGTGGTGTCTTTTGAAGTAGTGTTTGTTACTGCTTTGATTTATACTTATTTAAATACAACACTGAATTACATAAATATATATTGTATTATACTAATGAGAATCTGAGAAGAATCACATCTGAGAATAATAAAATTTAAATAAAAACTAAAAGTAAAACATCCAGCTGCTTTATCAAAATAACAATTTGGGTAGGAAATGTGAAAATGCAATGACAAAAATGTAATAGTAAAAACTGGTTTTATGTTTTAAGCAACATTTTTTCCTTTTTATTTTGTTTTTTTTTCAAAGTGTGAGAGTTTCATATCTAGGATGAGGTATTAAATTGCAGATAAGAGGTGCTGAAAGAGTGTTTAGTGAACATAATTTCCAACAGACCACCTGGAGGATGACAGCTTACAAGATAAGGAGTGAAACTCAACTACTCCAGCACTAAAGCAAAGATTGGCAGCTGAGAGTAAAACCTGCAAAGTGACCTGCACATGAGACCTCCTCACCTCTGCCTCATAATCACCGATCTGAGGGAGCGGGCCGCTTGCTAAAAGGCAACGACAGCCATTAGAGAGCTGCTTAAAACTCCACTTAAATATCTCTTTATGGGCAATTACTTAAACTGGGGTTTGGTATTTAAATGACACT
The DNA here is from genome assembly GCA_036877625.1 of Ambastaia sidthimunki. Classification (NCBI taxonomy): domain Eukaryota; kingdom Metazoa; phylum Chordata; class Actinopteri; order Cypriniformes; family Botiidae; genus Ambastaia; species Ambastaia sidthimunki. The sequence continues at coordinate 10,401 of JAZGTK010015452.1, forward strand.
TTCAGGGGCTTTCACATGTGGTAATTCAATTGCTTGCTGGCATTGAATGAGGCTCCATTGTTACAAAAGATGAACAAACATCAGCTAGAGGTGGTGAGAGGTTTCTGGAGACAGCTATACCCACAACCAACATCCCTGATAAAAACCAGAAGGCTATTACTATTCATTTTGGCTTTCTATTGCTTTTACTGTATATATCCATTTGTTCCCATGACAAGCTTTTCTACATAAAATCAGCTTCTGAAGGAATTAAACGTCTAAAGTCTGTCACTTTTATAGCAGATTACAAATGTAGACATGCTGTTATTCTTTTTAGATTTTTTTCCCAGTGGTGGCATGAAAAGGCACATAAGTAAATGTGTGTGTGTAGCATGTCCAGGGTCCAGGTCCCCAGCAGGAAAAGGCTTGGATCAGTGGAGACAGCCGTTAGCCTGGGGTTACCCGGGCCGGCATGCCAATGCAGTGACAGGGAACAGGGTCGATGGAGTGGAAAGCAGACAGCAGAATTTGTGAATACTGTAGCGGCCCTTCAGAATAGCTGAAGCATTTAAAGATGGGTGCCACTAACCTGCCTGCAAGCAGAGTGCAGCCAAGTGGTGGCAGGACACTACTGTGTGCATAACTTCTTGTTTTTGTTACGTATGCAGCTTGGGTAGTGACTACATGTGACGTGAAATGACAGCTGCTAAGTAAAATAATTTTTAAAAATGTGTAAGGAATTATTTCAACCTCATCTCATTTCAAACACAAAAGGGGTCATGTTCATGCTTTTCAACTGAATAGTGACCACAGTGTGTGTTTAGACTGTGTGGACATCAGATCATACAACGTGTGTTATACTCCAAGTTTTTTAAAGCCATTCAATAGCTTTGTGTGTGGAACCAGAATGGTCTCATAGGTATTCTTGTAGGTTTTTAACACATAAACCATGCCATGACATTTTTAGAACACATAAGACATAAACTCATAAACTTACATAAATTTATTGTAGATTTGGGTTTATGCCTTATGTGTTCTCAAAATGTCATGGCAAAGTTAGTCACAGCATCTAAAATGTGCTTTTGAGTATGTGCAACTTTGATGACAAACCTTTAAGAATCTCCTGATTACTAGAAACTGTTTCTGCTAGGAATTGAATTTCTTGAACCATTCTAAAAAAACTGCATATTTAGTATAAGTTTGATTCTCACACATAATGCCATACAGATTTCAATGAAATAGAAAAATTGAGAAACTCTAAGAAAGATCTGTTTTTAAGGGCACAAGATTTGTAGGATTGTATTTTATAGTTCTGTTCTAAATGTACATTTTATGTACTTACTGTACTAATTACAATAACTGTATATTAATTTGGCACCATCCCTAAACCTAACACTGAACCCACACCATATTGAGGCTATGTAGTTATAGTACTACATAGTGTAGTACTATTTTGGGTAAGGCACATACTCTAAAATTAAGGTCAAATAGGACTAATTAAAGTAATTTATGTGCCTTGTATGACCAAATTTAATTGTAAGAGTTTCTGTTCATACAGAAGGTATAAATGCTGTGAGCACCTTCATATATTACAAAAACTAATATATGAATTTAATATTAAATGACCCAAAACAGATATAAACACATAAATACTATCATTGTCATTGTTAACTGAAAATGTTTCCCTTCACAATGGTTCTGAAATATAATTTGTGGCCGCATATATTAGTTTATTTGTAACCTGCGGAAAACACATCTTAGAGGCTGGACCAAAAAATGTCTCAGGTTACATCACTGTAACTCTGTTCCCTGAAAAAGCAGGACAAGATGCTGATGCTTCATAAGGCTAATGAGAATTCTTTGTTCGACTGGTTTTAAAGCATGTCTCACTCCGGTGATGATGTAATTGAAATGTGTGTCTGTGAAGGCTATTTACTGATGTGAAACAAATGTGTCTTCAGGTTATAACTTTGTCTGATGAGAGCATCTCGCTCCTGCTTTTCAGGGAAGAGGGCTACAGTTAGGTAAGTGAAGGGAGCCCAAGATGTTTTCTGCTACATCAGCTGGAAACTCAGCCTATCCTAGCTTGTCCTTTAGCTGGGGCCAGACATGAAGATTTCAGTGCTCTGGCTGGGGATAAAATATTGTTCCCTATGCCTGAGACAGAAGGTCCCTCCTAATCGGAATAGCCCACAGAGATCCATCAAGGAGGGATACCATATCTGAAAACCAAATCCTGGTTGGCCAATGAGGCAAGAACCCTATTGGCAAACCTTGGGTTGGACTCCTGGGAGCAAAGCAACTGGGCAACTGGGGGAACAGCATAAAGACACAGTCTGGGCTTGGTGAAACCTCTCCCAAGTTTGTCTGACTATTTCAGGATAGAGTTTCCATTCCCTGTTTGTCACAGCCTGCCTGGACAATAGGTCTGCTCCCACATTTACCTGACCTAGGATACAAGTCGCCCTTGGGGACAGGAACTTTTCCTGTGCTCAAAACAGCACCAGCCACGCTAGCCTGTTCAGGTGTTGCGAGCATAGTCCACCAACTACTGAGGTGTTGTCCACTTGAACTAGGACATGTTAGACCCTTAGCTGCTGGAGGAAGTACTTCAGGGCCAGAAATACAGCCATCAATTTGAGGTGATAAATGTGCCAATCCAGATGATGACCACTCCAGATCCCTTGGGCTGGATGGTCATCCAAGACTGCATCCCAACTTAACTCAAAGCATTTATCGTTAGCGTCTTGTGATGACAGCACATGCCTAAAGTGGGATCGAAGGTGAGAAACCAGGGTCTGAGCCTCATAGAAAAGG
>JAZGTK010015453.1:0-13196 GCA_036877625.1 Ambastaia sidthimunki
TAGTAGGACTGTGGTGGCCGAGGGCCAGATTTGGGCCAGAGAGGGAAAGAGATGCTAAATATGACCATATAACTCTCACCCTGGGTTTGAGGGTGTGATTTCTCTTCATCTCTTCAGTGTTAAACCAGTGTGATGAAAGAGGCAAGCTGGAGAGCGTCAGATCTGACCCACAAAGATAAACGTGGCTATAGAACCGTATTGGTCCCCTGCAACTCACTCGGGGGTGAAGCCCATCTGAACAACGTTTCACAGCTGATGGCTTCAGTCCTTGTTTTAAACAGAAACAAATGTGGCATTTGGAAAATAGGCAGTAAATAAGAAACTAGCACACATTGTGTGTATACGTGCGTGTGATTGGGGAGGGAAAGAATTGCCCATTTGTCAGTTTGGATAAGGTCAGTGTTTAAATCACCCTGCAACATTAATCGAATGCAACAGGGGAAGATGCCCTGCCAACTGCACCTAAAAAGTGTGGCGGAAATCATCCGTGCCACTAACAAACTCAAGCAGCATCGCAGCAGTTGCTCGGGGCTGCGGCTAGCAGTTGCAGCGAAAACGTGTGTGCATGCAAAGTGCACAAAAATAGAATGTCTGTGACATAATAAATGAGTTTAAAGGGTGATGTTAGTGTTCTGGTCTGTCTTGAAGCAATTTGATGTTCTACAGCAGTATTTATTCCTTAAAAGACTAACACTTTGGTTATGCCATCAGATTTTCTACTGCCTTCTGCTGTCATGTTGACTGTGTTGAGTAAAGCCATTGCATGCCATGTTTGACAATGTGTTAGCTAATTAGCTAAGTAGCCAAGGAAAGAGAAAAAAACCCATCAGTCAAACTCAGTGTATTGTTCCATTGACAATCATGCAGGCAACTGCATGTGTGTTTATTGTGTTATATGTAATGAGTAGGAAAGGATTTATGAACCCAAATTTTCTACTTGTGCAAGTTACTGAATTGTTGATTTCATTAACTTTTTCTCACCCCCCAATACAAAATCAATCCAATCCAATCTGAGCCTGCGATCACAGATGAATTACCTTTTAGTGGCCATTTGCTCAATGTTATGTTAAACATTTGATATTTGAATGCATATTCCTATTTCAGTTTTGTTTGATCGCAGTTATTTGACACGATTGTGCAGAACAATCTGACCTACAGCTCTGTGTATCTGAGCAGATTTATAATGATCACCAAAGGTACACGCTGCGGTTTGCATTCGTCTTGCTCGTATGAAAACTTGGTAAATCAATACTGGTGAAAGTTGCTGCAGGGTCAGCATTTGCTTTCCCAAAAATGTGAGATTATCAGTCAGCTTTTTATTCCTTTTTGTTCTTCATTTTCTGGTTTCTAAGTCTTACTGTAGTTCTTTGTCAGCCAGGGAATTGGACTGATTTGAAATAGGTTCATCCCATAGAAAATCTCAGTTGTTTCTCAGAGACAACAGTCAGGTTGTTGGAGAACAAATGGAGACTTTTGTCTAGGTCATGTGTTTTTCGAATTTGTTTATTTTTTATCTGAGAAACAGACCCCATCATCTCCTTTTTCCTTGTTTGTAAATATGACACTTTATTTGGCCCTTGATGGCTCCAGATACAATTATCTACAATAAAGCCAATGAAGATGAAGGTAGCTTTCATTTATTGTGATGAGTATCCTTGACACACATGTGTAACCCAGAGGCAGGGCACCAATAAATCCCTTTACTTTGACAAGTAAAAGCATCCCAAACGCTGAAACCTTCATAACACTGATATACTATTAATGGCTTTCCTTGTGCTTGTCACGTAGAGAACTAAATCTGACATGAACAAAGCACTTCTTTATCTTCAGTTTAAATCTGTATGGAGCAGAACACCAGCAGTCAACAATTAATCTTCTCTTTACCTTGGAAATCTGGAGCATCAGCAATTTCTTTACCCGACAGGCAAGTGGAGGAGAATCGGTTATGACTCTTCTGTTATGAGGCCCATTCATTTGAGAAGTGAGGGGAAATGCACAAAAGCCTGCATACAGTCACGTATATACAGCACTCTGTGTATTTGTATATGCATATTTATAGGTATATGGAACCAGCTTGGGCAGCATTGTAATGGAATTTAGACATATTTCCTCACAATAAACTTCTGCTCTTTTCTTTACAAGTCGACCAGGTGGTACATGATGTCATCAATGATCATGACAATATTCAGCCTAAAACATTTGTATGCATATGTAATCTTATTGTGTCTTAGTTTGGCCTGATTGGCTGTTTACACAGCAGCAGAATTCAGTTGTCAAATCTGTTTGGAGTGACAATTTCTGTTCACACATTTATGAAAGAGATTGACAGTTTTCATTACCAAACTGAGTTCCTTTAATTTACAGGAAGTCATAGCAGAATTAACAGATATGTGCTGCTTGAATGTAACTGTGAACATTGACTTGAGGTGCGTCATTGATAGTTGTATTACGTGAATTGTGAGCTTTGCAGGTAATCTTAGAGCTATCAGGATGTCTTAGTTTATGAAAAATGGCAGAAAATGTGGGTATTATGGTTGGGTTGACCAGAAAGAAAAAATGTAACAGTTTTGCTGTGTCGCTATGGTTGCAGGCATTATTCTAAACCTCACCTTAAGCTTATTCTAATACTAGCTACTTCTATCATTCGAAAACACCTTTTGGCTGCATCTGTGTTGAAATGGTTTTTGTATACAAGTGCTTTGATGCTTCCAACATCTTCAGCATGTGAAAGGATCATGCCTGTTGAAGTCATGCAATATCATCTCCGTCTTCATTACGAGAGCTTCACTGCATGCCAAAAATCCCAAAAGATTCTCCTCTGTGTTTCTTTCAACCCTATATATTAAAAATTGAGGAGCAGTACTGCCCTATTAAAGCTTGGATACATTATATATTTGTACCATGCTATATATGGTTGAATGTATACGCGTAATCTACTAAAACTTTAGCAACATCAGATTCATCTTTGTCAGCAGCGGTATAGCTCTGTAAACAGATGAAAAGGAAACTATTAAAGCCCACTGGGTGCATCCACCACACAGGAAACTTTAATGAGGGCCTGTGGTGGTAGCTTTATAGACCGATGTGCTTCCTGATGTCCTTTCTCGAAACAAACAGCACAGGGTTATAAAGCTCATGGCACACTATTACCCTTTTTTCCACAGTGTTCTCATTTTGTCTGAATATTCTGTGATGTCTCTCGCCTCAGAGATATTTGTTACTGCATGTCATTTTCATCCAGGCATGAGTATGTGGAAATGAAGAGCATGAACCATATCAGAATGTCAACACACACATGTGTTTGAAAAAGAATGACAACAGGAAATGCTGCGTGCCGCATCAAAATTCAAGAACTTCTCTTACTGATGGGTTTGGCTTTACATGTTTATCTTTTCTAATAATATTTTCTCATAAATGAACAAAATTGTACATTGTGCAATTATAAGAGAGGGAACTCAAAATAGAACGTTGGCACTGAACTTTAAAAGCTTTCCTTTATATAAATTCATAAAAAGAATTTATTCATTTATTTATTCAAGCCATGTCAATGTGTACTAAGGCTGTCATCCCATAATGGGGTTTTAAAACTAAGTTTTAAGCACAGTTAATGGATAAAGCTTGCTTAGACCCACAGTAAACAAAAAAGTTTTCTTTAGCTCACTGAACATGTTGTTCTTATGGGGAAAAGAGTTTCTATATATGGTTTTAAGCACAGGACATAATAATCAGGGAACTCAAACTCACCCTGTTGGAGCTGGAACTGATGGAATATGTGGGTCCTATATTCTCTGACAATGGCTAAACAAAGTCTAAAATAAAATAAGCTACTCAGAAATGTACAGGTAATGGCAGCCATGAATTAATGAGTTTCTGAACAGGGATAAAGTCTCACTGCCTCATTAAAATACTTTGGGGGTTGCAGTTTTCTTCAACACAGGGTCAGGAGGTGATAGGTCAATTATTAAGTGTGTAACCTGAATGCTTTCAAAAAAAGCTTTCATTTATTTTGATAATAGCCTGTCAATAAAAACATGAATGGCTCACACTAAAAAATAATTGTTCTTGAATCTCAAATTTTGAATCTCCATAAGCTTATGTGACTTTCTGTGGAGTGCACAACAATGCCAAAGAACTGCTAATATTCATCTCACAAGTCTAAAGACCAGCCTAACTGCTCAGTAACACAAGTATGTTGTGATTTGGATGCAGCCCGTGGTCAACCAGCTTCATCAGAAAGATCATGCTGGTTAATGAGAATTTTCAGCTGGAGAACAACATGACTGTGCTAGTCCAACAGCATAAACTACAGTAGCAGAATTGTGCTGGTCTTCTCAGTACAACCAAACAGTTTGTAACTCTAAATTTGAAACAGACGTACAAAGTTTTTCAATAATAGGTGTCAGCTTAAGCTTATAAATGATCTATGGTCACATAGTGCCAAACATTTTTTTCTGTTTTTTATTGTGAACAACAAATGTTTTACTGCTAAAAGATAGAATGTTTCCTTTTTGCGGTTTCGCTCTGTCCAGACTGTGTGATTAATTACCCTGTCAGTCACACAGATTCAACCTACTGACAGTGAGTCCCACTCGCTCTCCAAAGATGTCAGACGGTTGGTGGCTCAGTCCCTGCGCTACACGCACATGCTCAGTGCCTGATAACTAATGTCGTGGATGCTGAGGACAAGGTCCACATTGGCAAAGCACTCCCTTCATTTCCCAGTGGCGACCTTATCTTTCATCTCGTCTCTCAGCCTGTTTTAATTAGATTAAAAAGTTCCGGGGCCTGGAGGGGCCAGCAGTAGAGTTGGCTGTAACTACAGTACGTGATTTAGCACTGAAATAGCATTGTGATGTTTGAAAACTTGCCAATGCTTCTTTTGCCCTCAGAGGCAAAACTTTACCTGACTGTGAAACAGTCAACTGTAGATCAACTTCTTCCCTGTTGTAACAATAGTATATCACTTAAAACTCCAGAGAGGGGAACCTGAATTTATGAAGATTTTGAGACAAGTAGTAATTTAAAAGCTTCACAAACTTGTTCTATTTGGGTTTTAATTTATTTATTATTTAAAAGCTTGTAATTGTGTCTCCCCAACTTTAGGGGATTATGTCTCCCCACAATACAGAGATGTATGTATGTTTTTTTCTGTGGAACACAAAACAAGTGGTTTTGTGTCCATACAATGGAAGTCAATGGGTGCCGATGTTATGTGACTTGGCTTTCTTTCAAATGCCAGTGAGCATTCTGCCTTCAGCTCTGTCAATTGTGTAAACACTTGATTGCTGTACATTGTCGTCTTTTTTTCCAGCTAAAGCACTGGAGCTTTTACCCTTGAGGAGATTGTGTTACTCTGTGTGTGTCATTCTGTATATACTGTATGTGTATGTTTTCAGAAAAAGCCTGTTTGCATATGTGTCTGTCACATACTGTATGGATGCAAAGAGGAGCATCTGTCATTGCAGATCGACCACAGAGACTGCGCTTGGAACTTAACCAGATGGAAAGATGAAGATGTAGCCACTCCTGATATCAAGTTTGTGTGTGTGTGCACATTCATACGTAAGCAGCATAGAGAGCGCCCCCTAAAGTCAGTTCACAACATTTCAGAGAGGTGGAATAGAAAATTAACATACAGTATTTACACAGAGAGCAGGATAATTTTAGCAAACTAAGTGACTGCTTAGGTTTTTATTCTTTATTTATCTATCTGGCAGAACACCGTACCCTGAGTATCAGCTATTAAAAGTGTGTTGTTGTTAACACTACAGCCATCTGGTGAGAAACACAATCCAATGCCTCAAATAACTCCCCCACCTGCAATTGAGATAACACATATTTAAATAAAATATTTGTCAGAAATAGCATGAGGTACAATATAGCAAACAAATCCATTGTTTATAGTAGAGGCATGACTTAGCATGCTGTATTTATTTGTAAAATCAATGCAATATTAATGCAACGTTGTTATTTTTTTTTAAAAATATTATCTAGGTGTTAGCATGCATATATTCATCAACTTCGTCCTCATTTTCTTTGAAGGTGAAATATTTTTTTTCTTTGCCAAAGGTTTCAGACAGTAGAAAGGGGAGTGCAGAAACTGCCCTTGAAAAGACTTCAAGTACAAAGTAATACAAGAAAAAAACATTATATTTCAGTGTACAGTAAAAAGCACTCGCAGCACATGGTACATAGAGGAACAGTGATTACATTACATTCAATTTCCAATTCAGTTACTGGAAAAGCACCAGCATGATTTACTGTTACTCCTGTCTCACCACTGCTGCTACATCAGAAAAGCAGGCCATCCTTTTAGACAGAGAATTCAAGGCCTCTTGTTGAAATGTACCCATGCATCTTTCTTAGTGTGGTAATTTAACATTTTCATTGATTTTCAATGCACGTCTCAATTATAATTAAAATTACAATAATCCACAGCCTTTTGCTGCAAGTATATCATTGCTTGAATAGAAAGCCAATTTAAGGCTTGGCTTTTCATCTCCACTGTTGTATTGATACTCTGCGTATCACAGTGCAAAGATGCTGTTACACACAATTGCACAGTTCAGAAATTAACCTTTTCTCACTAATGGTTCTGATGTCTTTGTCATACTAAAACACACTTTACTATCTCTAATCTTTAAAACTAATAATATTAAAGATTAGCAGTATTTTGGGTCTACTCATCACCCTGGCAGTCAAATTTAGGCCTTTTAATTATGCTTGTGAATCATTAAACCCGAGGCATATGCACTTTATGCTTCAATAAGATGAAACTTTCAAATTTCATGCTCTCTTGGTTTTTTGCCATCCAACCTCAGGCAAAGATCAAGTAATGACCGCACTAAATGGCCTCGTAAACAAACATTTGACGTTGTTTTCAGTGTCTCGAAAATCCAACATTTAAAGAAAGAGAAATTATTCTATAATTTTCCATAATGTTTTTTTATGCTTTAGTGCTTTGTTGCCTTTAGCACAAATGTTTTGTGTATCATATTTCTCTGTATTCCATTCATTCCGTCTTTTCTTTCTTGGCTTTTCTAAAGCTTTTGAGGCTGTGGTAGATTTAAGACGTGTGAAAAGAGGGCAGAATCTGTTTTTTGAACGTGGAGCCTAAATCACACAATTCTTCTTCCAATCTGAAATGCCCCATTAAAATCCACTATAATCACTCACAGGCTTTAGAAAAGAAAAACAAAGCAAAGAATAAAAAGTAAGACATTCCTTATGGGCTCTGAATGGAATATAAATGTATATTAATGTGGAAGTTTATGATTCATGTCTGGATAATGTACCTGAGGTTTCTCCCCTGAGGTAATGGTGGATAGGAAGTCTACTGCAAGATGTGATAGAAAGCAGTGACAAAGCAATTTGGGATTTTTATTTATCTTACCTCTCATACTGCCCCTGGTGGTTATTCGTTACAGTCTCAGGACTGAATTCGTGCTGTGTAAATATGCGTTTGAGATAAAGTACCGACAAACTTAAAATGTCTTTCTCCATATTTCACTTCTCTAAAAGCAACTGCCTGCTTTTTACCAGCAAAGATCTAGAATGAAAAGCCAAGTCATTCTGGATGTAAACACCTGCTTCGATTTGCATTTTCAACATCTGCGTGACTTATTTAAAGATACTTTTGGAACAGGATTAGCCAATGTTATGGGAAATCACATCATAATTGACGCATTTAAAATGACAGGCCATCTGTGGGCTCTGCAAGCAACATGGTCAATGAGCAGCAGTGCTTGAAAAATCATTTTTATTAGACTGTCAGCTGTGTGTGTATCCTGTAATGAGCAGATTCCAGCGAAGAGACCTCAGAGTACAGAGGATGATTGTGTGACTGTAGATGATTAGAGATTCAGACAGCTCTCAGAAACATGGCAGCGTGATTGAGACATAAAACTGCATTTGTTGGCTTTTCAATATAGGCTTAAGGTGAATGGCGTGCCATGTTTTATAATGATGACAGCTATATAGCACTGATGTCTGTATTATTGATGTGTCATCTCATATGATTATGATAGATTATGAAGTTGTGTAGCAATACACACTCCACTAATGTTTTCAAGTACTGATAAGCACACATATGCACACACACATTGGGTTTACATGTTTTATGGGGACGTTCCATAGACATAATGGTTTTAATACTGTACCAACTGTCTATTCTATCCCATAACGCTGATATACCCATAACGCATAAACCTAACCCTCACTGAAATCTTTTTCAGTGGTAATTCTCTTTTTTTAATATTAAAAGTAATACAATATTATTATTATTATTATTATTTGCATTTTAAGGTGGCTTAAAACAGCCAGTGCAGAATTATGTGGCATAATTTCCAAAAAAACATTTATTAGCATTTATTAAATGCAGGTCACATGTCTGACATGAATTTATTAATATGCAAATAAGAGCATTTTTGGGGCAATCAATGTCATTGACCTCATAAACATAGGAACATAAATCCATTATTTACAAATGTAGAATCATAAAAGTTAAACAACCCATTAATTTTAAACTCAGTGTTAGAATGACCCCAGGTTGAAATAGGTTCTTTTGAATGGCAGGGTTTTGAAATGAGGGGGCATATCCAATTTAATGTAGCTAAACCTGGTAACATCACCTACAGCACCTTTAAGGTCATTAAACACGGCACCTTTTCCAAGCAGCAAGACACATATCGGCATTAAAAACATTCTCTGCAGGGATGTTATTTGTCACACTTAACCTCTGCTGAACCGTAAGCATGAAAAAGCATGAAGTTTCTTTAAGTGCCAGTGCTTTCATAAGCAGCTCTCATGACTGAGGTCAGCTTGTGTCTCACTGTAAACACACACTCTCTCTTTTTATGTTGTGCTGGAGACAAGATGGGGAAGTGTTTGTCAGGGTACAATTGCTTTGCTTTCTTCTAAAAGCAGTGCTGTAGAGACTTGTTATGAAGGCAGGGTTGGATGAGCGAGACAGGAAGAGTGAGGGAACAGGGGTTTAAAAGAGAGAATGAAACTCTCTGAAGTCCAGTTTGATCTCGTCAGCTCTACTCGGGGGTTTACCAAGCGTGTGAGTTTGTGTGTGCTTGCAGCCAGCCTATCTTAGATTATTTCTACCACTCTTCCCTCTGTGTGTGTGTGAGGTGTGTGCGTGAGAGAGAGATTGGGAAAAAGGCAGTGATAGAGACAGAGAGAAGGTGTGTGTTTGAGAGAGAGAGAGAAACCTTAGGATATTTCATTTTTTATCTTGACATTTTCCACCCTGACTCATCGGAACTCTCTACAGTGCTTCTGCTTTACCATAAATTTCTGTCTATTGGTCTAATCACAATTTCAAGAAATGAAAGGAGAAAGGGAAAAGAAATGTAGCACCACTTCATAAATTTAACAAATCCTACATCTCTCTGCATTTTTATTCAAATCAGAGCAGAACCACTCTGCCTGTGGCTTTGTGAGATACATTTGTCAATGCTATCTATACTATATCTTTTAGTGTCTTGTGCGTTTTTTTCCTTCTTACCCTCTTAGTGTTACGCTTGTAAAGGTTCTACAGTGGGCAGGTTATATTTCCCGTTTTTTAGATTGCACCATCGCCTATTCACAAATTTGCTTGGTGCAATAACCCATCGCACTATCACCACCTGTGGAAAGCAGACAGCAAATGGGATTTTATTAAACCGAGATGTTTATGTGCAATTTCAATTGATCATGGCAGCAGCTATTCATCGAATAATAGAGAGGAATATAAATCCACCGCACATATATATATTCAGACGTGCAGTGTAGCCCAGCGTGCTTTTAGCATTTTAAAAGATAATTCAGGTATTTGAATGGCAGCGGTGGAGAGAAACTAGCAGTGAGTGAACTGTACTGTTCCAGTTGCACTGATGTTGTGGGTGCGTTTACACTGTTAGCTCTGTTACCCTGTTCATTGGGCCTGGAGGAGTAGGACCCACCCATAAAAATGTCCCGGGCTCGTGATTGAAGGATTGAATTAGATCTTACAGTGACTACAATGGTGACTTCAGTCTCACAGGTACAAGCCAAAGAATCGTCATTTCATACTGTCATACCCCATCATTCTCTACTGTCAGACAGTTCTGGCCAATAGGGGAAATGAGAAACAATTATTATATAAAGAAGTAGAGAGAGGAGCAAAGGCAGTCTGATGACATCAGTGCCCAGTGTGTATGTGTGTGATTTTGTGGTCCTAACATAATTGCATTACATTACACAAGTATAATACCAGTTAATTTTGACCTTGCAGGGATATTTTTAGGTCCCCCTGAGGAAACAAGCTTATAAATCATACGTAATGAACTTTTGGAACTCGGTTTAGAGGTAGGGTTAGTTTTGGGGGATAGAATATACAGTTTGTACAGTATATAAACCCTTATGTCTATGTGCGTGCGTTGTGCTTCACATAAATCTTTTAAAATGCAACATTCAGAATTACTGCTTTAACACCGCTGTACCTGACAGGAAGCGTTTCTGCTGAAACAATTAATTTTCTGAAGAGCTTTCAGTGATTTCCATAATCATGGAGACCAGCAGTATTATCAGCAGTCATTACATTCACAGCTGTTGAGTCGTGTATCGTTGTGTGATAAAGATGAATGAGGCCATATTAGTTGTTTTGCAACAATTTTGGATTAGTTAAATGAAAAACTCAATGCAGCATGTCTTGCGTGCTGGGTGCTTTGTTTAACAGGCTGAGCTTGCTTGCTTTAGATGGGAAAGAAGAGTATTTTATAGGCCAGAAAAAGAAAATAAGTTCTGTCTTCTCTGACATGTTTAAAGAAACAATTCACCCGAAATTGAAAATTCTGTCATCGTTTACTTATCAGCGTGTCGTTCCATATTTTTCTTGGTGGTTTTCTGTCTCCTGTAGACCACAAAAGCAGATGTTAGGCAGGATGTTCACGCAGTGAGTGGTGACTAGGGGCTGTATGATCCAAATATAACAAAACAAGCACCATTAAAATTAGTCCTGTGTATTTGGTATATAAAGTTTATAGTACATATATTGACCACTTTTATGGTGATTTTTGTAATTTTTTTAGGCTCAACAACCCCTGATCACCATTCAATGCATTACAAAATTAGCACAAAAATTATGCTAAGGTTCGGAATGACATTAGATACATGATGAAATTGTCTGGGACACCAGATCTTGTTAAGATAAACAGTGATATTGATTCTTTTTCCATGTTCACCTTGCGCTTTCTGGAACTATTGAACATTGTGTTCTCTGTATCTGATTCACAGGTTTTCTAGTATCACGAACAGTAGGTGTTCCTACATCCCTGGTACTCTTAGTGTCTGCTTGCAACATTGACAGCAGTCACATTGAGTCGTATTACTTTGCACATGCTAAACATTTCCAAAATGACACTCAGGTGTGATAAATCACTGTGCGGGTGCTATTTAATTTGCAATGACACCCGTAAGTGTATTGCTGTGAATGGAGTAGACCCTAAATAACGTGATCATTTAGGAAAACCCAAAGAACTAAAAAAAGCCTGCTATTCTCAGTGGGATATATTTTCACATTAGCCTTTTTCTTAGGTGCTGCCAAATTTGTACATTTCTATACATGCAAACCATCAGGGCTTATGTGTGTGGTACGGTATTTTTTTGTCTCAGGTTCAATTCTGACAGCCGATTATAACACATTTAACAGTTGCCATTCAGATGTTACAAGCAAGCTTTTCAATCACTTCCTCCACAGGTTACCCAGAGGCCTTTGCAGTATTAACAAGGATTTTGAAGCTGCCTTTTTGTCTCAGTGTAATGAATTCAGAAACTCTGTGTGTGCTTATTGTAGGTGGTCTTTGGGATATCTGAGTGTCATGCAGAGCCATAAGAGACAGCGGCTTCTGAACATTTGACTTAGTTAATATTTAAAAAGTGGCAGAAGTTTTTACTTACCGTCACAGCTTGAACTGCAAGGGCTATGGCAGGTCAATGCATATCAACACCTTGGAGAGCCTTTAATATTTCACCAGTCCTTTATTTATTTTTTTCATATCTCTGCTTCTCTTTTTCTTTGGTGCTCATGTTTTTAGTCTTTCCACCTTCCTTTCCTGGAAGAGATTTAACGTCTATTTTTATAGACACGCAGGTTAACAAGTGTTGTTCAACCAGAGAACAATAACTTAGTGTCATTTTATTTCAAAGCTTTTTCCAAAAATGTCTTTTCCACCAAATATTACCCACCCCTTTGAAAATGAAACGAACAACATAGTTCTAAATGTACAATTCCACCTACCGTTTGATATTCAAATGAAACAGCTTGTATGCTCTCAAAATGATGCTCTGAAACCCACCTCACCAGCACAAAACACAAGCAAGTGCGTGCAGAATAATACTTTAGTTAGAGCTACAAATGAGCTGCAAGTGAAGGGGTACAATTGTGCGTTATATTTAACTTACCCAATGCGTGTGAAATGAGCTTTTGTATCTGTTTTCACATTTGTGACATAATGTCACCACCTGTACGCAGACGCATACAAACATTGAGGTGGTTAGGGAAAAGGGCTTAAATTAATTTCCCATACCCCCATCTGACGGCTGTCATCAGATGCATTGTGCATTATGGCATATGCAGTATGTGACTGCGAGTTATGAATGTGAACAAATTATAAGGAACAGGTTCAGTGAGTCCAAGCTAGATCACTGAAATGAACCCTGAAATGAAAGCATGTGTTAATTAATGTGTCTCCTGCATCAGAGGACACTGCTTGAAATTTGTCCGCACTCAGGCTCTCCTGTGTGTCTCAGCAGGGCGTTTCACAGATACACTCCTTTGCATAAGCAGTGTCAAGCACTGAAGAGGAAAACAGAGAGCGATCTGTAGGAGACATGTAGTTTCCATTAACAGGGAGGGTGTGCCTTGAAAGCACTAATGACAATGCTGGTTGGTGTGACTTAGGGACTGACCTGGGAACAGTTTCAACAGACTACTTAATATCCTTACAATTATATTGTAAAGGTTTTATTATCTTAAGGTTTTATTATCTTTTGTTGCAGCTGGGAACTGGACCTGCAACCCAAAGGTTACAGGTTCAAACCCCAGCAGGGGTTATTTGTGAGCTGCTGTACTGTGCCAACATTTTGTTATTGAGCGAGACACTTAATTCCAGGTTTCTCTATGAGGATTGTCCTTATAGTAAAAATGTAGTGCAGAGTATTTTAAATTT
>JAZGTK010015454.1:0-13195 GCA_036877625.1 Ambastaia sidthimunki
CATAATAAACAGTTAACTGGCTGTCAATCACTCATTAGCTGTACAGAGAAAGTTGTGAAAACAACAAAACGCAAGCTCTTCAAATACCCTTCGGCATGATTCATGAATCCACAGCACAGATTCATAACAAATACATTTTGCATCTGAGGGCGAACAGGTGCACAAGCTGGCCTAAAGCAGGATATTAGGCTACACTTTTGTGAAAAGACCCAAAATGTTATTTTTCTCTGACCACACACACACACGTTGTACATAAGAACATACACGCCAAACTCAATAACTTAAATTCAGTTACAATAACTTAAAGGCATCTTATCACTGGAAATCAAAATCAATCTTGTAGAGAATGAACAGAAAACAGAACAATTTATAAAACTAAAAAAATATAGACAAAAACTCAGTATGCAAAAGGAGACATTCTGTGCTTGTTTAACGGACCAGTAAAACTTTGATTTGAAATGCAAGCAACATCAATTGTGTGAAAAATGATAATGCTAAAGTACAGTACTATAGTATTCACAACAGATCCAAGATTACATGAAGTCTTTACTATAAATGCAGATTCAACAGGGTTTAGATCAAAAACTAAAAAAGCAGAACATAAATGAGCAGTTGGTTGGGTTATATACACAATTACATGACTATTTAGTACAAATATAGAAGTAAAATGCAAGTACTCTTAGGTTAAAATATATTGTCATTCTCATATTTAACATTTTTTAATAACTACAGCAAAATATAATTCGGGTTCTTAAGCTCTGTTCAAGAACAAAGACGTGCCAACAGTCAAAAATCATCACTTGTCTGAAAAAAACAAGAAATACGTACTTAGCAAATCAGGAGTTTTACTTAAAAAATTACTTAATAACTAAGTAACCCTATGTCTATAACCCCTATAATGACAGACATAGCTAAGTGCTACAAAAAAGTAAAAAAACAAAAAAATCAGGTATTGTTAGCTTTACAATTTTAAACAGTCCAATTGGTAGCTGACCACACTCATCACTTCAACACACATCTCTATGTTAGAGAAACTGGCATATTATAACAACTGTAGCCTGGATGGCTTAGTAAGGGGTCTCTCTCTCAACAAAAAAAACGTAACCGTTTAAGACTCTGTAACTAAACATGAGCTTCATGTTAACAGAGTTCACTCCACCATTAGTTCTGTGTGTGTTCAGTTCAGTTGGTACTGTTTGCCAGTCTTTCCCTTTGTTGTCTGGCGCCCTCAAGAGGATGAGGGGCACAGTGCGATCTGTTGGACTGTGCCCAGGTCAGTCAGGAGTTGTCTGATGCGATGCTTCAGCTGAGGGAGGCGGGCCAGTGGGTCTGGAGGCTCCAGCTCACCCGTGTAGTCTAGCCAACTCTCCAACACTGCATGCAGATTTCAAATTGTTTTAATATGAGCCAAGTACAACAAAAGTACACACAACTGATAAAATTATTTAAATTTATTTTAGAAATCTAAAATCTGATTGGATGAGCCACTGAACTGGCCACCCTTAACAGTAAACCAGCCGATCGTCTGTTTTGTATCGTAGGTCTTACCGTCCAGCTCTCGCTCGATAAGGTCCATTCTGTGTGTCACCTCTTCCTGCACTGTCTCTATGTGCTCCAGAAGGTTCAGCTGCCACTGCTGGTGTAGCAGAAGGTCAGGGTCAGGCTTGGAATCAGGGCTCACTGGGTCAGGCTCCTCATCCTTTATGTTTACCACACAGGTCTTCTCCTGCTCAGCAGAAACCAGTCGCTTCATGCGACAGTCCAGTTCCTGACAACATAACTCAATGAGTCATGTTTGCTGCGTAACGATGTTCTCGCATTATGAAGTGAAACCTCTATTACCTCTAAAATTAATACTTGTTTTATGATGTATGATCCATACAAGTTTGTTCACACTAACAGCTCAAATCCATTTTCCAACGAATCAATTACATTTTTCAAAATGCACAAAAAAATGAATCTATGCTCTAAAAATTCTGTGCCGTTTAATAAAAACTATGATTATATCCACATTAATTTAGAAACATTTGAGATTATTCGTCCACGAATTGGGTTTCTGTCCACATTGAGACAAGATTTTTGTCCAGTGAAAAGGGGATACATTTTAGTGTGAGCCTGTAACTTTTGGATTTAAAAATACCATTGTGGGTGGAGAGATGACAACAGACTACATTTCATAACTTTGCAGATTTCAAAATTATGCAATCAGTAATTATGATAAATGCCATAACATGTACCATAGAATTAATAACTCTAGCACATTAACAGAACACTGTCTCAACTAGACAGAAATACTGTACATACCTTAGTAAAGGTGCGGTCGGCCAGCTGGAGCTTGTGCTGCTCATGGTCCAGCGATGCTCCATACCTCTGCTCTGCCCTCTCCAGAAGGTCCTCAGTGCTCCTCAGGCTGTCCTCCAGCTCAGAACCTCCCCGCGTCTCCACTACCAGTCTCCTCTCCACTGCTGGGTAGTACGTCCGAGGCTTCTGATAGCAGTGCTCGCTGCTAATGTACGAGTCCTGGAAGGAGCAGTGTGTCTCCATGGGCGATGGCACTTCACTCTTCAACATCTCCAGCTCATTCGCTCCCAATTCAGGAGGCGAGGAGGGTAAGGGAGTGGCCATACCGGAGTCTCCTGCTATCTTCCTCCGCAGGCCGTCTGTGGGCTTCCAAGACTGTCGCCAGAGCTTCAGGTCTGGATGGGCTTGTGTTCTACGAGGTGGATGGAATATGTGAAGGTTTAGAACTGAATACCTCATTCATTATTTTAACACATTAAGAGTCTGACAGAAGAAATGACTTACTGGAGGATGCTCATCTTGAGCTGGAGACCGTTGACCACCTCAAACACGTGGTGAACGTCTCCCAGGAGCTGATGGGCGGCGGTCACCTTCTTGCTGTTTTTATGAGAGTAGTTCTCCTCCAGGAAAGACAAGCCGTACATGTGACCACTGCTCAGCCAGTCTTTATCATACCAAAACTTCTGGCTCTGCCTCTGAGCTGGATTCAAAAATAAACAGATTTAAACATCCAACTGAACCAATCACAAAATTCAATGACAGAGCAAACAGAGGAGGTTTTCTTTTAGTCCTGTTTTAACACATGGGACGGTTCAGGGAGGGAGTTTCTCACCTGGTGGGTCTCTGCAGATGTAGCAGCTGTAGGTGTCTGGCACACTGTCCTCATACAGACCCATACACGTCCCATGCTGCCAGCACAGACACTCGTCACACTGCAGAGATCAGACAGGAAACACCCATCAGCTACACATACACTCATACATTTACACCTGTTTACAGTTCATTCTCTTACAGGAGAGAGCTGTGTGGCTTTTTGACAACTTCTGCCATTAATCAACACACGAGACCTCCATAAGATATAATTCTGTTTTACCAAATTAATCTGTAATTCAATGTGTAATTAAACTCAAGATGATTGATCCGCTTAAGGAATCTGAGCAGAAAAATTGAGCTTAAAGTATTTTCCAAGAACATATTTAAATGTTTGCTGGTCTTTGTTGTGTTACTCTCACAGTACATTATGTGGAGAGGCACAGGTTTTTGTGTATTGATGTTATCTGAAACTGGACAGGCGCAATCTTTAATCAAGCAAATGATTACTAGAAAAGTGCCTATTGTATGTACATGACAGGTATTTAAAGAAATATTTAGTAATAAGTAATTATTAGTAATAAGTAGGTAGTCACTTAATTTGTTAAAGATTAAATTGTTATTAAGGACTTTGCAGCAAAGCATAACAGAACTTAAGGGAACGCTTAAGCACTTAGGGGAAATATTTAGTGACAGTCTTAAGGCTCCTTAACTGGACCTTTAGTTTTTTCTTTCCCATTTTTCACTAAGGGTACCCTTTACCTTATAATAAAGGTTTTTCCTTATAAAAATGGTTTACCTGTATCATGAAATCATTCTCTTCCTGCACTTCACAAATACAGCGCACGATCTCTGAGCCGTGGGCGAGTGTCTCCACGCCCTGTTCTGAGAGAGGCATGTTCAGATCGATCTCTGCATCTGACTCCTCCTCACTCCACACAGGACTGTCTGATGACAAATCACTGCTGCTGTCCTCACCTGCCGCACAAGAGAACATCACGCATTTAAAATCATTTTATTCTCGAATAAAATGAAGCGTGCAAGATATTTAGCTACTCTATGTCATGCATGGGGCCTGGAAATCTCCAAACATGGACAGGAAACAACAAAACGAGGCAGGAGCTTCAAAAAGGGGCGTGGCCTCCTTCCACTGACATACAGACAGACGCCGCGTGTCCAACCCTAAGCCATCCCATTTTAGAGTTCACACCCCATTTTACATACGGATACATCTACTTGTGCATGCACATGTTAAAAGGCATATGACCCCAGGCAGAACAATCTGTGCAGCTGTGGAACCCTAAACACATATCTGACAAAACAGCGATGTTAAGACAGCTAGACAAGACACTGAAAGTTATGCAAAAACAAGCAAATCAAAACCACAAAGCAGGTGGCTGCGAGTTCTGAGGTACCCACTCTGGCTGAGCATCTTTTCGGGGCAGGGTCCAGTGTAGGAGCGATGTGTGAGGGTGAGGGGCAATTTGAGGGCCAAATTCAAATAGCAGGGGAAAGACTTTGGGTCATTGTTCTCCTCAGTGCTGTTATAGTCTGTCAGAGGAGGGAGAGCAGAGGCCACACAGGGTTAAATACAGACCAAGTTGTTTTTCCACTAATCAGGCTGGTCGATTTAAAGTCCTAAACTGTCAAGATAGATTGGCAGCTTAATGCTCATTTTCTGAGTGTATTAATAACCAAAGCCTGATGAAACAGAATAATGACACAAGAGCAGTCACATGGTGCGCCAAATCTAAATATGTAGAGAACTATTATACTTGAACATGAATTTTGATAGAATATAATCATGTAAAACTTGGCTTTCAATGTTAAACAACTAAATTTAAAAATACACTTAGGCAACTGAAAGTTTGACTTACTCTGGCATGTGATTTTTTTTCACAGGGAAAGAAATTTGATCAATAGATGATCTAAATGTTGAACATTAACATCTTGGCTGACTGTTATACATGAAAAAAAACTGTACTTTTGGCAAACCATTCACCTTTTTAAACTGACACTTGTATTTCTTTAAACTTTTTCTAATTCAATGTCAAAGGACAGATCATTTATCACTTCAAACAGAGACCCCCGAGAGCATGACATCATAACCTGCTGTCTACAATCACTGTGATGTTGAAAAAATAGGGCATGCTTAAAATTTTTCATGTAGGCGCCCCTTAAGAAAAACATATAGTTACAGCAGACAAACAGAGGGGGCAGTAAAGCGCAAAGACACAGAGAAACACAAACAGCACTACATAAAAAAAGCATCTAACCTGACTTTGACCTCTTTTTCTTCTTCTTCTTTTTCTTTAGTTTAATGCGAAAGAAATCCCTCTGACGCTTCTCTCTCAGCCGCTCTCTTTCTTTCACCCCTTCTGTAAGAAATTTACAAGAGTCCATCAATCTCCATTTCAGCCACTGATTTTTATAATATGCAGGGGAGTCAACGTGAGCATGTGAAAAGAAATGGATGGAAAGATCACGATGCTCTGCAATACCTGTTTCCTTGGCAACCCAGTCTCTGTCGTCATGCAGTGAGCGGTTGATGTGTTGGTTCTCTTTGCTCCTCTCTGCGCCTAGTGTGGACGAGCGCTGTCGATGCACCCTGCCAACAGCAGGGGGCGACAGAGTGTGTCCTGACCTACTGTCACTCAGAGGAGTATCTGTGGGTCAAAAGAAGTCAATTTGATGATGCAGGTTAGCTAGACGGAGGACAGACTAAGACAAACAGGCAGCTACAGAAACATAAAACCACAGTAGCCAATATAAACTGACTTAAAATTTAAGTAAAACATACAACCACACAATATTTATGTGGATAAATAAAGATTATATAGATAGATAAAGCATTCACTAACGTTGTGAAGCAGAAACCGTCCGACGTCTGCGAGGCGTCTCCTGGCTCTGCTTGTCTGAAGAGCGTGTCTGGACGCAGCGAGGGGGGCTCGGATCACTCTGTGCGTGGTAGTACTTCAAGTGGTAGTGAAGCAAAGATGCTTTGCGGAAGGACTTGAGGCAGCCTGCAAATTTGCATTTGAACGGATTGTGGTCCAAATCAATGGACAGGATGGGGGGTGGCTGATTTTTGATGATCCTGTACACTAAGGGTGGAAAAAGGCAACAGAGGTCACATAAATGCTGACTTTCATTCAGTGAGAGTGTAAGTGTGAAGGTGGTTGTATATGAATGTACTTACATGGTTCTCTGCTGTACTTGTTTGTGGTTGGGAGATGGACTTGCTGTTTGAGCGCTGCAGCTGAGAAAGCCACTTATTTAGCACATCATATGTTACGTCTGCATATGGTATTTTAGATCTGCCTAATGTTTCTGTAATAAGGAGAGGCATACCGAGATCAGGTGTGGCTCCTGATTCTTCTGTGGGTGCTGCATTTCCTGCAGGGCATGTTGGACTATTTTTACTGTCTGAGGTGCCTTGGATGGAATCAGACTTATCTTGTTTAATCTGGGATCGATTACTTCTGTCTGTGAGGGGACCAGAGACAATATCCTGTGAGATGATGCTGAAAGCTAAATGGGTACATGTTAGGGGTGTAACGATATACCAATTGGGGGTGGCGGGGGTGGGTACGTTTGGTACACCATACATACAGTGGGTGGTGTATTGCAGTTTTACAGTTCTGTTTTGAATATTGTTACACCCCTAGTAAATGTTAGGAAGAATTATGTCTCACCCCAAATCAAGAAAAAAGATTTGGAATAAAATAGTCTATTTTTAAGAACTTCTGATTGTACTTTACACATTTATTTTGTTTGTTTTTTTGCACATTACAAGAATATGACAAATGTTTGTCACAAAAATGTAAGTCCCTTTCTTTTACCTGTGCTTGAAGTGGCTCTGCTCCTTTTGGACGGTGGCATTTGACCTGTTGAAGCTCGTCTCTTCCTCAGCTCTGGACCACTGGCCTTCTCCATATCTTTTTCTGTGACAGATACCCAAGCCAACAACTCAGCAAAAAAGCTGCTTGAATCATTAAGCCTGAGTCCAGCACACTGCTTTTCACGCTGAATTGAGCATTAATCAGTCAACAGTCCATCACTTTTGATTTCCTTATACTTGTCTACAAGGATCTGAAAGGCTTCTAATGTTTAGCATGGTTAAAAATATTTCAGCATCAGTAATATTCACTACTTAGCAAATGCTGTATGCTGGTGCGTGGGTGAAATTGAATCGGACTCTTGGAATCAACCGTAATCAAATTAAACATTCAGATGTAACACCACCATGTTCCTCCAAACAGAACCTACCATCTGCCATCCTACTCCGTGTTCTTCTGGGCAGACCAGGACCATCATCTGCCATGTCCTCCTCCTTTTCCTCACTCTTGTCAATACCATTTGGACAAGCTGTGGGCTTCTCTTCCTCTTGTCCTCCATTCATTACTTTCTCCTCCGTTAGGTTCTCCATCTCCACTTCCCCAATTTCCAGCGGTTCTGTTTTGATTTCTTTACAAGTCAGTTTATCTTTTTGCTCACCAGAGCTCTGTTCTGATTCGTTTGTTTCCTTAGTTTCCTCATTTTCGCTCTGTCCGCCATTCTGGAGTTTTCTGGACTCATTCGTTACCATGGTTTCTTCTTCATCCCCCTCCAATCCGCTCTCACCATCCTGGTCAGAGGTGCTGTGTCTCAAGCCGTTACTTCTGCCATTCTCCTTGTGCTTCCAGTCTTTACCGCTCTGGTCACTCCGCTTTCGAGCGGCTTTGCCATCAGAGCTCTGCAGATAAAGACAAACACAACTAAAGCAACCTTCTCTGTAAATAAGTCTAGAAATTACTGGAGCAACTTCTCACCTGTTTGTGGAAAGGTTTCACCTTAGTCCCCTTTACTGTCTTTACAACTCCATCAAAGAACTTAACTGTGTAGAACCCTGAGACACAGAAGCACAGCCATATATAAGAAACAACACTTCCATAATGTTTACAATAAGCTTTTCAATAAGCTTTTTTTAAGTTTTGGAGTACACACCATCTTTGTCACAGGACAGGATCTTAGCAGGGTAGTACCGACAGTCTGACCAGCTGGCAAGAACTTTCTGATTAACGTGAAAGCGCTGAAAAAAATTATGCCACATTACTATGACTCAGAATGTTTCTTTGCCCATGCTGACTCTGAGTGACTCAGCAAAGTTTGGAGGAAGTTTCTAGGAAGCACTCACTGGAGTTTTCTGCTTTTCAGAAAGACCTTGTTTCCTCAGCTGAATTCGTTCCACAGGTCTGAGGTACGGACTGCTCCAGTCAAACCATTCGTCATAGCGGTGACTCCACTGCCTGTAATGGATCAGAACCTTCTCGTCTTCATAGTCTATCTTCTCAATACTAGCTGCATACCTGTAGATACAAACAAGAAGGTCACCTGTTGTAGACTACATCCTTTAAAAGATCTCCACTTTGTGTATACTATACTTTTCAGAATAAAACCCTTTTCCCTATTTTACAGGGGAATCAGCCTGCAAATGGATTACTTATCACTGACTGTGAACTGTTAATTAAAATGGAACAATATGCTGCAGTTTAGATTGTAGGTGAATTGCATTTAATTACAATTTACAAACCCACACTACAAAACAAAATTAAATTAGGTGGTTGTACAAGGAGGGAGGTCATCAGAATTTCAATCAGGCCCTGTGAGTGAATGAAAGCAGAAAAGACACTGACCAGTTCTTCAGGCTGTCTCGAGCCTCCAGCTGCGCTCCCACCTCAAATGTGATCCCACGCCTGTGTGGGGTGGTTTTTGACATGCTGTCACAAACCCTCACCAACCTACAAAACCAGCAAGAACATACATTAGATGTGTTCAAATTCAAGTTTATTTATAAAGAGCTTTTCACAATGGCACATTGTTGCAAACTGTATTGACAAACTGTATTGACAAACATCACTGTATTGATGTTTTTCTTAGCTTAACGTTAACAAACAAAGTTTTTTTAAATACTTGCCTTAACGGATATTTTACATAGTAACTTGTGTGTATTTGTACAGTAAGTGCTTTAAGCCTGTCTTAAAGACGCTTTCTTAGTTGTTGACAGACAGTCAGCTATTATACAGATGCTCGCGAGTGTAAAAGCACAATACCGCGAGTGTAAAAGCACAATACCGCGTGCAGCATCCGCGCTTTAAACGCCCGCATGCGCTCTGATTAAAACAAAAATGAACGAGGTAAACGCACGGCTTGTGCGCTGCATTAATTTGAAGACTTCTAACTCGCCGCTGCATTCAATGGGCACAGAAATGGACCGCTGCAATTGTGGCCTTTGACGATTATGTAATCGACGCACCCTAATCATATCTCGTATATTCATATATTTTTAAATCAGTTGTTTTCTCACAGTCTAAACATCAGTAATGCATTACATATTGTTGACCATATTGAAACTGGTCATTATTGTGCTTTTAATTATTGGCATTGGTCCGACTGGGGTAATATTGGAATCCAATAATGTCATGTCTCATGTTTTTCCAATCCAACCATTTGAACAGAGGTACCATTGATAACTGACTATCATACCAACGGACTTATGCAGATCTCACTATGATATAACAGGGCCAGCATACACCACATTAACACTACTTCCTGTTTACAGTGATCAGTGATCACTGATGCAGCGTTAGAACAAGACCTTAAAGTTATATACTAAACCCTTACCATATACTAAACTCACAAATCTGAATTTGCTGTTTAAATCTTCAGAATTAGTGACCACAGAATTAGTGCATGATAACACATGTAAAACATGTTTCTTTAATTAGCTGATTTTTAAATCCCTTTATTTGTAATTATAAACTTGCGTTACTAGGACAAGAAAATGGGAAGTTAAGCATGTTTAAGGCTGGCAGCGGAAAAAGGGATTCAGTCTAAATGTAATAATTCTGCTGGTCTGGAATAAGAGTGAAAATAAAAATATATGCCCAATATATCCATTCATGTGGTTAGCACTTTTAAACCTCTACGAAATTTATTTAAAATGAGAAAGGCTGATAACATTGTACAAACTTCACCATACACAGCCTTCACCATTAATGATTGTCATTATAAACATCATATAAAAGCGCGTCATCACAACCGCATGTGGAGTTTCATTACTGACTCGCCGGCTTTAATCCACAACACCCGGGCTCGTGTCTGTCCTCATGCAAAAACACGTTTATAAAAGTCCGTACAGTTGTAATACATCATAAAAGCGGGAAATTTGATTATTTCAATACATTCACAAACTCTTGAGCTGACCCATTTAACGGTCATGTATATCGACAGGCAATGAAGCGCTGCGTGATGCAAATGGCGCGCAATACGTTTCTTCCTCGTTGTTTACCTTGACAGGCCAGCGGCTGATATGTACATATCTGTCATGGGAAGTCGCAAACGTTACACTATATAGCAGCGATATAAAGACATGTAGATAATAAAGTAAACAAGGTGCGCATGACCCTTCGATCTTTCTCGAAGGTCCACGTGAAATCCGGGTTTTGACTCTTCCTCCACATGCAAAGAAAACGTGGGTGCAACGTTGTCTGCTAACTTGATGCGCAGCACTGTCTAGTTCAAAACAACAGGCAAACGAAACGATGTGCAATACAATCATATCACAACATTAAGTCAAGTCCTCAAAAAAGGTCAGGTAATAATTTGGGCATTTAAAAGGGCTATTTTGATATTACATTGTTCACTTATCCACCACGGTGCGCAACAACAGCAAACAATTTGATTGGTTCAAGTCCCTGACTGACGCGGGTTCCAGAGTTGTGATTGGGTCACTCATCTGTCTATCAAACACTGACTCGAAGCGGCCTTTGTACGGCCTGCTTCTTGCTGCATGCGTCTGTCGTAATTATGACTAGGGGATACAGGACAAGTCAAAAAAAGTCCTCCCGTTGTTTAAAAAGCCATAAATGTGCATGCATGACAATACACTGAATGACTATGACTGTTGTTACCAACACTTTTAATGCATTTCTTCAAATCAGTTTCACTGGTTCCGCTAACATCCAACAGAGGAACACATGCATGGTGGCAAGTTTCCTTTTAAACAGCATCATCACATAAACATTATATGATTCAAAATCACAATGAACCAAACGTCAGTGACAACTGCTTTAACAATATATCATCATAGCGCCGTTTACCTTTATTGCTGATTAAATCCGATAAAGAAGAAAGCAAATCCAAATGTAAGAGTTCTTTAAGTCGCATGCTTTGGGAGCGCATCCACGCAGTTTGTTTTCTCCGGCGAGGCGGCGGGAGCTGCGCGGCCGGTGTCAGCGAGGTGGAGCTTGTCTGCGCACGCGTCGAGGAATTTTCCTAGTCAGCGTGAATATGCTGCTGTTTCCTTATTTGATGGCTGCTTAAATTTTAATTTCCTACACTTATCGTTCAAGGTGAACGAGTGTATTTAGGCATTCGGCAACTGTTAGTCTTAATAACAGTTGTATAATATTATTTGTTATTTATTATTTTTTAAATGCTTTATTTATTTTATGTTATTTATTTTATTTTATAGTAGCTTTAACAAGTACTTTTTGCTGGTTAGCATGTTTCTTATTGCCAGTCACACTATAATCAACAAACAAGACAGCAATCACTTAGACTACATATCGAAATATATGGTACAATTTGTTGAACAAATATATAACACAAGAAAATAAATAGTAAATATACTTAAAAACTGACATGGATCATCATGCAAAACTTAAAAACGTAACATGGAGATTAAGTACGTTTTGCTTTACTGTTATCATACCATTATACTGTGTATCATTATGGTATTTCATTTCTACCCTAAATAACAAGAAAACGTAAATACCGGTTTTACCTGCTACTGTCTGATTCACATAGAAAAATAATGTATGACGACCGACCCCAATTGCAGTTCAGAAGTTCTGATTAAGTTCAAAGCTCTTATACTTACTAGATGTGCTACGTATTATGATGGACCTCTCAATGAACTAACTATATAAACTGATATGCTTATTTATATAAGCTAGTTTTAATATTTATATTTCATATTCCTCGTAAAACCCCTTTTATCTTTGCCATTATTGTTTCCCAAAAACATAGTGTATTATGTTTAGTAACATTAATATCAACTGCGATAATTACAATTATTATACTATAAACACTTTTATATAAAAAAGTATAATTGATACCATTATAAAAACAACTTACGTGTAAATGCATCAATACCGCAACCCCGTTGTGGTATAGAGTTGCCGTTATTGGTTAATTTGTGAGCAACAGCATCTATTTAACTTATCAAAGATAAATATAAAAACATAGATACAATTTCATCTACGTGTAAATTAAGGTCTAAAGAGACTATTAAAGTTCGGTTTCTTAGTCTAAAATTAAAGCCTTTATTTGGTTTGTACCACCATCCAACATCTCTCTTTATATACGCATGGCAGTTGCAAAGCCATACTCTTAATTTGATAGAGCAAATCCTATAGAAGAATTCAACAGCTTTAAAACTACACCTGAGATTTCCTACATTGCCACAAGAGGCCAGTAGAGGTCTTACATAAAAAGCTTTTTTCCCGAGTCAACCTTTTATGAATTTGGGAATATGAGGTGAATTAAGCGTTTTTTTTAATCTCTGTCTTAATCCTTTAAATGTGACAATAAATGTGACAAAGTATGTAAAAGTTTGTGAAGTAATGTATAATACGGTGTCTTTTACGTGATAGTTGATAACTATGATGTCATGAACTGATCTTAACTGATCTGTAGATTTGTCCTAATCGCTTGTATTCTTGTATCACCTAAAATCTTATATATCGGCATGTAAGCAGTCATGAAACAGGGACAAATCAGGAAAATGACACTCAGAGGGTCACTTTTGTACAATTATACAAATTTTATTCATTCAGGGTTCATCTTGAAACTTCAAATTTAAACACACATTTATGTCATGAATTCACTGATGTCTCCATTGTTTAGGAGCTTTTACAGTAAGAGTGCAGGATGAGTAACAGCCTCTGCAAAGATCACAATGACTCAGAGGTGGAAGAAAGAAACTGAGGGGCAAGTGCAACAAAGAGGCTAAACACTCAAAAGTGTGGGAAACTGTTTA
>JAZGTK010015455.1:0-13195 GCA_036877625.1 Ambastaia sidthimunki
ATTCTTAGTCTCTTCCTTATCTCTCTATGTCTCTCTGTAGTGCTTGCATGGTTACAGCTCCGCTGGTGATAGGACGCTTGCTTGTGTGAAATATTAATAAGAAAATGGCTTATGCATTTTTAAAGAGGTGTCAGCCAGGCATAGTCTCCCAGCAGAGCTAGGGTGTAAATTCTCCTCCAGACCAGATGTGGCGCTCCTCTCAAACAAACTGCTTTGGTAACTCATAACCTGGATGAATGTCACAGCTACTTTCAGCCTGTAATTTTACATTGATAACATTTTATCTGCCTGATAGGTGGGATTTTGTTCTCACGTGAATAATTTTGTCATTTTTATTCAGCACTTTATATTTCATCCAAATTCTGTATTACTGTATTTATACTTGTGATTTGTCAAAATATAAACATGCACTTAAAGTTGACATGAAAAATGTTTCGCATAAAAGCTGTGAATGCAGATGGTGACAGAGCTGTAAAGCAAAATGTCCTGATAGCAAATCAATGAAATGTTACAACTTATGTAGTATTTGCTTATGATAGACCTATATTTAAAACCCCACACAAACAGCAATGACATTTAAGGAACATCTAAGGAAGCCTTTAACATCAATAAGACATAATAATAGCATTAATAGTGTAAAAATTAATCTCAACAGTGCATTAAAAACAAACAAACACACACACACACACTTAGTAACCTCTGTCTCAGTTTAAAAGGCATTGGCACTGTATTTTTTTACAGTGTATGTATGTTTTTAAATACAATATTGTTGTACACACAAAACACACAACAAACAAACAAAAGCTGTAATACAAAAAGAGAGTTTTATTATTATAAAAACAATAAAATAAAACTAAATGCCTGTAATTACAATAAAATAACTCTTCCTGTCTCTCTTTTTGTTTCTAGGTCAGGGATTAGGCAAAGAGGCTATAGTGAGCATGTGCTCTACACTGCTGTCCACTTTAATCTACCCAGCCAAGGCTGATCTAGATACAGCGAGAGAGAGACAGAGAGAGAGAGAGAGAGAGAGAAAGCATTGGTGTTGGTGGTAATGTGGGTGTAAGGGAGAGAAACTGAGTGCGTGAGAGGCTCACATGGGGGAAAATGGAAAGATCTGGGAAAGGCAGCAAGAGAGGAGAGAGAAATGTTAGGCTAAAGACAGGGTAGCTAGCTAGTAAGATTGTGTAACATTCTGCCCTGTTGTGTTCCGTAAACACACTCAACATTCCAGCACACATGCTCATGCGTACACACCCTGTGTTTTCAGCATGCAAGGCGCCACTGCACTGTGGAACAAGAAACCACATCAGACCTCAGACCTTCAAAGACTGAACTAATCCTGCTCTCGCCCAAACCTGATTGTAATTCAGCCATTAACCATTCAGCTTGACGCCCTGCAGTGCTCTGGCTTCGATTAAGAGCCTGGTGTGGACTGAAGCCTTACATGGTTGAAAGTTGCAGCTGTGTGTTACAACAAGGGCCATGATGATGCTTTAATGATGCATGATGTCAGATTTTAAGACACTGCTTGAGATATTGCACACTGAAATATTACAAAATTTTAAAAATAAATTTTAATTCCATGCTGGTGTGTTATGCATTAGTACTTATAGAACTCAGTAGCAAAAACACCCTGTAAAACGAACATTTTGGTACATCCTATAATGTGCTGGTATGTTGCAGATTGAAGCTCGCAGGAATTATAACTTTAGGGCTTTGCCAGTAAGCTATCTTTGATGGCTAGCACAAAACAAACCAAATACTAACATGACAAAGGGCCATTCAGGACAAACATCTTTAAACCTAAACACACACCGTCCAACATAGCTTTACACTCTTGAGGGGCAATTTTAAAACAAGAGTGTCTCATCATTTTCTTCTGCTTCCAGGAGAGACCTCAGTCCAGCCCGTCTTTTCATCTTTGTGTTGTAGATTTTTTTCTATCACAATACAGGTGCTCATCAACATGATGTAATTCAACTGTAATACCAAACATCAAAGAGCCACACAGCTGTCAAGTGTCACAAACACATATTCCCTTCAAAGACTTGTGCATTGTGATTTGTTATAGTGTGACTAAGAATTTGCCCCTGATTTTTTTTTCCAGAAAAAATGTCATTTTTATTGAGTTGTTATAACATTTGTTAGTTAGTTAGCTTATTTGTTTTTGCCTTTTGGCCCTGTGACACAGTGGCCTTATGGGTCAGTCTTAATAAGGCATGGCCTTCTTGTGACCTTTTCAAGTATAGACACACACAAACATTTGCATTCATACACACCCAGAATACAACCATGCAAATGCATAGCAAATGGTAGACAGGAATATGACTCATGTCATGTTTTTACTCTTTGTAATTATACAAACATGTGGAAACTATACACACAGATACTGGTTGGCTGGTTAGTCATTTTTAAGAGAGTATTTACCAGAATACCAATAGCACCTTTCAATTAAGTTGTAGCAGGTTTTATATTTTGCATATACTTACAGGTACTAATGCAGAATTCATGTAGTAAGTTATGTCTTAAAGTATCCACTGTTAGCCACTCTGACCACTGTATGGCATTGTGTTTAATGCTGGTTTTGGTCAGGAGCTGCATTTGGTTAAGAAGACTGCATGTTCCCCGGTTCCTTAGAAAGTTTAGATTTGGAAACGTGAACGAACATGAATTTGAGTGAGTGAGTGAGTGAGTGTTAATGTGAAGCGGTATCCTTGAGTGGTCATACAGTACAACAGTGCCATCATCTGGCTACTTCAATTGATGCACAAGCGTAGAAGTAGAAACTAAGAAAAACACGAGTAGTAATATATATTTTAAATAGTTCACGGTCACTTTTAAAAGTGATTAATTGTCAAATGATTAGTCCAGTGTGAATGCTTTGTGTGTTTGTGTAGTTGTGTGTATTTATGCAAACACAATCAGCATTGTGATTATAATGTCCCCCAGGGGTACTATATGTTCTTCCTTAATGAACAGTTAGTCCTTTTTTAACGAAATGTATAAGGTTATAATGTGTAATATATGTGTGTGTTTGTTCACTGTGTGCATGTACAGTAGATTTACAGTTTGATAGATGTGTCCTTGAGTGGTTGAAAGTTAAAGACCTTTGAAGAAACTTTGTGATTTCCACACCTTTCTCTCTGACATTCCTCCTCAGTTCTAGATGGGAATCACTACAAACCATAGCACACATTTTAAAATCTCCATTATATCACATATTAATTATTAAGTTCATTCTAATCATGGTTATGTATTTGATAGTAGAGAGTTGCTGTCATTGTTCTGTATTTGATAGTAAAGAAGAGTTTGAGAAAAAGAGAGGGGCAGGAGACCACAGGCAGAGACAAGGAAGGGAGTCATTCAGCTCTGCTGACTCAGGACTGTTCAGAAGTGTTGATTTCCGCTCTGTTTCTCTGCTCTCTGTAATTCTAATGAGAGCATGAAAGGTGTCAGGAGTCCAAAAGGGGGTAAGACAAGAAGAAGATAGGGTGAAGGAGAGCAGATCAGATTGAATATCGACTGACTTCAGGCTGTCCGATGCAGGCAGACAGTATACTGAGTCATCATCTGTACACCCTGCCAGCCTGCCTGAGAATGAGATACTGAAGCAGACAGAGTCTGGAGGAACAGAGATGAGAGACCCAAGGGAGTGCGAGGGAAGAGTGAATGCTGAAGTTGTGGGGGAGGAGAAACGAGCATAAACAGACGAGACAGCAGCCAGAACGTTGTCAGGGAGTAAAAATAAGAGGCAGATAAAGAGACAAGAGAAAGCTAGAGTGGAAAACAACAGCATGGACAGAATACGGAATAAATACTGGATTGGTCGAACTAATAATGCTCAGATAAATGTTTATTAAAGAGGCTGAGGCTGGTGATTTCAAGGAGATTGGAAGCAGAAAGTGCATATTAAAGTATGCCATAAACCAGCTAACAATTTTAACAGTTTTAACTTTCCATAGGAATGTTCTAGGAATGTTCAAAAACATCCTTTTTTAAACATTGTATTTACATTAATGTTTGGTTATAAGAACGTTATTAAAACCTTTTATATTCTAATATTCTAATGTTTTTAAAATGTTCTGTTAACAACTTAAGAATAACATTTTATGATATATAATGTTACAAAGTTCTAATGTTATAGCAAGAATGGTTTTGATAACTTTGAAAGAACTTTTAGAAAACATTAGCCAATGTTCTGAGAACATTCCTTGTTAGCAGGGTATGCAGACATCCAGATCGTATGTAGATAAATTAAAGTTGATAATATGATAAATTGCTCTCAAAGTAGGTATAGCTGTCCAGTAAGAATAATAAACATAAGAATACTTGATTTTATTGTCTGACAAAAAAGCGTCATTAAAGTAAAATAACAATAACATTAACAACTATGGTGTTTTGGACCATTTAAGAGCATTTGCTCTTTTTTGTTTACTAATTACTTGACAAAATTTGTCATAAAACATAACATTTCATTCTTAGGGAAAACAAATACGAAAATGCAAGGGGAAATGTGGCCACAAGGTGGAGACAAATTAAACAAAACTCAAATAAGGATGTTGCACTCAAATAAGGAAATGACGTATAGTGGGTAACAGGTATTTGGGGAGCAAGTAAGGGCTATTAGAAATGCTTTTATGGGGCAATTTTGGGACAGTCGTGTAGTTGTGACATGACCGATTGTAAGACACGACAGTCAGCCAGGGCACGAAAGCAAAGGTAAGTTTATGCTCGTAGTTTAAATCACTGTAAAGTAGAAATTGCAATATTGAAAGAGTCAGTGTGAGCGTGATTTACAGCTGGTCGTGTCAACACGGGTAACTTGTCATCTCCAAAAATAGTGAAACGACAAGATTTTAACGACAGCATTAAGATAAGTCTGTAACAAGTAAAGTTATACGATTAAAGGTTAAACCATTGTGACACAAATTCCCACTTCTCCTTATTTATTTATTAGACACTACACGTGCTTAAAATATAATTTTTAAGTGCTTGTGGATCTTGGTAGGTTATGAATGTCGTCTATAAATTCACCTTTACATTAGACATTATAAATTGTAATAACTTATGTCAGAAATCACAGTCAGTAATTTTCACGTCAGTTAAGGTTATAGCTGTTCTACGAAGTTTCTCTCCATGACGCTTTCTGACAGCTGAGTGTACAGTGAGCAGAGCTACATTGATTTCAGGCGTCTCGGTTATATGTTGTAAAACAATGTGGGATGCTGTGCCTAATCTACAACTTTTGTTTAATTATTCTTGTGTAACTAGTGTGCATGTTTTTATGATCTGTGACATTTTGATTATGTAGACTATGTTATACAATATATACATTTAAAATTAAGTAATAAGGGCAAGACCCCAACAGTGAAAACAACCAAAAGCCATAATAGATTTCCATTGTTGATTAAAGGCCAAGTAAAAATAACTTCTTTCTTTGCTTTTTATGGTCAGGAGTTGCACAAAGATGGAAGACCATTTGATAGAGAATGAGACCACCTTTTACTCAAAGGCAGAGCACTACTGGAAAGAAGTCCCACCCACTGTGGATGGAATGCTGGGAGGTTATGGCAGCATATCAAGCATTGACATAAACGGTTCCAAAAAGTTCCTCCAAAAATTCCTTGGGGTAAGAAACTACTTTGCAACTTTATGTAACTTAGAAGAGATTGTTTCTTTGATTTGACTAGCCTGATTAAGTGCATGGTTTGCTCTGTCATCAGGAAGGTCAGGGTAAGACTGGGACAGGCTGTGCTCTGGACTGTGGAGCAGGAATTGGCCGCATCACCAAACGTTTGCTCCTTCCGCTCTTCCGTACAGTGGACCTAGTGGATGTGACGCAGGAATTCCTGGATAAAGCTCGTACATACTTGGGTGAGGAGAGCAAGCGTGTAGAGAACTACTTCTGTTGTGGCCTGCAGGACTTCCAGCCCCAGCCAGCACGCTATGATGTCATATGGATCCAGTGGGTTATTGGTAAGGCATATAATTTGGCATTAGTGCTTTAACTTGACTACACAATCAGAGCTTCATTAACAATTTTGCAAATCTGAAATACTTTGTTACCATAAACAGACTCTGAATTCTATTGGTAACGCTAACAATGATGTTTCAGTCATAAGATGTATTAATGCTCTGGGTATTACCCTTCTAGATGTGACAGAATTATCACTCATGGCAACAGTAGCTATGACCAGGTTAACTTATTGTTTTGAACACAACAAAGCTAAGCGGCTCCTGTCTCGGTAGGTCACTTGACTGACAATCACTTGGTGGAATTTCTGAGACGTTGCCGGAGTGGACTGCGTCCAGACGGCCTCATTGTGGTGAAGGATAACGTTGCATATGAAGGCGTAATACCTGACGAGGTGGACAGCAGCGTGTGTCGGGACTTGAATGTCCTACACCATTTAGTAGACAGAGCTGGACTCAGTATCATCTATGAGGAACAGCAGCAGAACTTCCCTGAGGAGATCTATCAGGTTCACATTCTAGCTCTCAGATAACTGCAAGCATTGATGTGTATCAAAGTGTTTGTTTCTTTAGAAGCTGATGATTGTGAAGGATCAATATTAGCTACACATAGAGGGACTTGGTCCTGCCAATGTTATGTTTTTAAAAAATGCACAAGACTGAAACCTGACAATGGGACCTTGGGATTTTAGGAAGGGGAATTTATAAGGTCTTTGAACTTTGTAATGTTACAGCTTGAGTTTATAGCTGTTATGAATCTGTATACATTAGTGGCTAATGGTGGTGTTTCACATGGTAGCTTCACACTCCAATTGATCTTCAGTACAAAGTTTTAAATCTGGCCAAGCAGAATTTCATCATAGACAGAAAAAATTTGAAAGACAGAAACAATCATAAACATGCACACTATCCTTTGTTTACCAATGATTGTACTGAAAACTATTAAAACTAGCTTGTGTCTGTGGGATGGAATGCTGTGGGTGAAACATTTTAAGTTATTAGAGTTCAGTATACCAGTTCATGTTACATTTTAGTGTACATTTACAGCTGACACACTCTGAAATGAGTTGTGTTGTATCTTGCCATGAATAAACAATATATTTTGGAGCAGTTCTTGTGTGAAAATAGTAAACCGACACAATAACAGAATATTCTAGTGTGGTCTGCAGTCTTGTTTTTATTTTTCCAGATGATGACATTCATGTCTAAACTCTGACTAAATTGTGCACAAGTAATTGATGTCTCAGTTTAATTAAACAGACTCCCATTTCCCGTTCCCCCATTTCAGTCAAAAAAGTATTTTCAAAAAGGAAAATTAAAGTATTTTTCAACTTTATTTTCAATTTTGTTCTTCAATTAAAGGATCTAGTTAGAGTTAATATCAAATTCTTGGACTCTGGTTGCATATGTGTATTTAGGATTACACTTGCATGTCATATTGTACGAGGCAACTAGGTAACACTGACCATGTCAAATCTGGTGGAATCAGAAATGGCACCATTCAACCTTTAAGGCTGTTTAAGGTTTCTTAGGCTATGAGGAAGGTGTAACGGATAAGTCAGGACCAGGTTTCGCTCTGAAAGCGTCCGACTTTCTCCATGGCATCCAGCATCTCCTGCGTCTGACTTTCAGACAAGCCACCCTCCCTCTGAAAGGTTTCCTTCAATGCATCACATACACCTGTGGGCATCTGCTTGGAGTTCCTGAAAGTAAACAATTTATATAAAAGTAATTTAGGTAAAGTTCAAGCTGTTTGTCTTTAATGCCTCAGCTCTTAACAAAGAGAAAGCAAAACACTTCACTATTGACACATACCCTGCTATGTAGAAGGCAGCGTTCTTTTTTGCTATCAGGTCCCATAATAGTTTGCTTTGTTCCTTCACACGATGCTGAACATAGATTTTATCCTCCTGCAAATTAATCACATTGAAAGACTTTACCTCACTCACACCAAGAAATCATAACTATTGCAAACGGAAGCAGTTTGGTTAGATGAGGTTGAGGTAAGTTAAAGCTGAGGTATGAGGTAAAGAACTGCCCTGTTGTCTGACCTGGTCTCTAGAGAAAGCTGTGAAAAGGGTCATCTCGCCAGCCTGTATCTTCTCCTTCCATTCTGACTGATAATAAAAATCTTTCACCTCAGATCGACAGCCAAAGAACAGCACGTTAGCTAAAACACAAGTTGAGACATTAGTATAATGTATTATGACAAACAACTCTGTACATCAGCACAAGCATTACAGATTATGGCACACAGTCATAACTACTTAAACCCTAAACATTACTGACCAATAAAGTACATTTAAAGATCTTAAAACCTTTCTCAGGTTTTCATTCCTCTTCAGAAATCCAAAAGATGTTGAAAATTACAAATCAGGTCAGTCTTTTTTGATAAGGCTGGAAGGACAAGACTAGTCTTACCCTAAGCTCAACCCTTGCACAAATAATTATTAGTAATAAAAAAGCCATATCTGCCCTATGTTTGACCATTAATTTTACTTTTTTTTTTTTTATAAAACTGGGGATCATGTTTGAAAAACAGCAGACCAATAGACTGAAACTCACCCATCTTCCCTTGAGCAACCCTCTCCTGTATGGCAGATCTGAAAGGAGCCACACCTGTCCCTGGTCCCACCATTATCACAGGGGTGTTTTGGTCTTGAGGGAAACTTAAACTCCCTTTCTTCACCCACAAGGGCACGCAAATCTCTCCTAAAAAGAATTAATTGAATCACTGAAAGCAGATTGTTTGAACTACTTTTTGGACTCTGGTCATTATATACACACTGACTTAAATTCCTTGTTAATTTTCAGACCAGACCCACCTTTAGAGGTGTCCAGAGATGCCAGCCAGGTGGAGCAGAGACCCTTGCGTGGCTCATAAAGCATGGTTTTATACTTCACCACTGCAACTAAGATCTGGATGCGGCCCGGGTGTGCCTGTTGGTTAGAAGCCAGAAATGAATTTTATTTGTTCAATTTGTGCTAGAGTACAATGTAATACAAAATACATTTTGTATTGGTTTTACCAGTAAGTTAAATAAAACAATTGGCACAGATTATGAGAACATAGCAAGCTATGATGTAGCAGTGAGCAGTAGATGGTTCTTACCAAAAGTGAAGAAGCAATAGAGAAAGATCGAGGTTGGATTTCAGGAAACAGATCCAACAGGTAGTCAACACTCAGTCCAGCTGTGGTGTGAGGGAAGTCCGCCAGTACCTGATCAACAAAAATATCACAGCTAAACACTATGAAAAGGGTTCCCTCAGAAGTCTTACAATTTATACAGTGTCAGAAATATTGATTACACTAGAAGCTTATCCACTGAATTGGCAATAAAACCACATAGAAACTAAAATTTTCAGCTTCAGGACCTACAGTAGAAAATATGAACAAGAACACAGACATCTCTGTGGCAACAGAGCATAAAATCCCTCAGATTCCCAACAGACACGGAATGTCGCAGTGATCTCTCACCTCCAGGGCGGTTCGACGGGGCCGGTTGCAGTAAGCGTGAAGATTGTCCTGACCTGCAGCTGAGCTGAACTCCAGCAGCTTTTCACGCTCCAGCTCATTAGTGGCAAAAGTGGCCAACAGCTCAAAGAAGGAACGACGTGGAACAGCAGAAATGTCCAGGAACTGTTCCACCAGAAAGCGAACGGAGCACGGCTGAGGGAGCCGTGCGGGAACTGCTGCTACAAAAAGGAGAAGAACAGAGTTTCTTTTTAAATTTCTTGTGTTCTTACTGTAAACAGGAAGAGATGCACCTAAATTCTTCAAGATACAAGAATAATCTTAGTTACATACACTCACTAGTTACATTAAGGGCTTAGATGGATCACCTGTGCTGTTGTCAGCGGGGTTTAGTGTAAAGTATCTTGCGGGATCAAGTCTTAATAGTTGACAGAACTTCTCCACATCCTCTGCAGTGTTACAGGGCCTCATCATTACAACATCACCTGCACTGTACCTATCAGATATCAACAACATCTGTATTGCTTTCTTGTGATGACACTGGACTTATACTTAAATGGTTTTAAATGTTGCTTACTGAATGTTAGAGTCTGTGATGTCAAACTCAATATGCCTCACGTCCTGGAAGTGTGAGGGATGAGTCACTCTCTGATTAAACACTACTCGAGCTGGGAAAGGGTGCACTGAGGTGGGAGGGGCCTCGTTGTTAGGTCTCTGGAGATGCTCAGCCTGATTATTTGGGACTTCCTCTAGGAAGTGGAAAGTGTATCGAGGTGGAAGCCTGAAAAGATGTCAGATATATGTAGGTATAAATGTACTGTATATAAATGAATATACAGTAATCTCTGCAGAGTTACTTGAAACACTTCTAATTAGTTTGTTGGATGTTGGATTGTGTGACAGACTTGTCTTCATCGCGGATTGGAGCGAGACCAGCTGGAGGTGGGTAGAGAGAAAGAGTTTTCTGCCAAAATGAAAGCAACCAGGGGTCAATCACACCATCTGGCCTAAGGAGTGAAATCAGAGACTTCAGAACATTCACGCAGATGAAGGATGCAAAGATGTGTGCAGAATGTAAGGCCCTCACTAATTTTATGTTACATATCATTCAGACTTTGTAGGACACATAATTACACTGCATTGAAGAGCCATTTTTATGGTCTTTACAAAGAAAATAGTACATTAGTAATTACTATTACAATAAAATTTAAATACAACTATACTGGAATCTAGGATTATTGAATGTGATTCTTGACATTTAAATGTCTTTGCGTGTCAATGTTATGCATCAGGAAAAAAGAGTGAAACAGATGTGTGGTCAGTCTTTAGAAGAAACCTTACCCCTTAAAACTCGCCTTAAAAACCTCACTAAAAACCTTAAAACTCACCCCAGATCATGTTGATCATCAGCCAGTCCAACATTCAGCAGCATATTAGCTCCAAGCTGAAGCAAACGCTTATGGAGCTTCTTTGCAACAAAGTTGAACCTGGGAAGTGACAAAAAGGTTCTCAGAGTAATTTCATATATAATACGTAGCCTAACATTTTGAATTTAACAATGTGACCTCAGTGCTACAAACGAATAATTCTCTTTTAAATTATTAGAAATATTAAATGCAGAAAAACAACAGCCATCAGAGCATTTTAAAAGACTTCGTAGGCAGGAGATCCACACACTGATCTTACTTTGGGTAGGAAGAGTCTCCCAGACCCAGAACAGCACAGTCAAGACGACAAAGAGAATCAGCAGGCAAAGACTTTCTGAACACGAATCTCCAAAATTTCTATAATAAAACAAACAAAATTACCCTGCCTAACTTTTAAATGTGCTAAATGCATTGAGTGAGTGATGAGTTGTCCGGTTGTATTTTGTCTGACCTTCATATTGTCTGGAGGGTCACCCTGTCCTGTTGTGGCACAGACGAACACAACCAGGGACTCTGAGATCAGGTTGGCCTATTGATAAAAAAAGTATTAACAAAAATATTAAATTATTAGTAGATCTTAGGAATTATGTGTTACCTTATATTAGCGTCTATCCCATCCCAATGCAATATTTTATACTGCCTATATTTTATACTGTGTTTATATGGCACATGCACTGACCACATTGTAATTGTCCAGGGCTTCCACTCTGACTCTCATCCGCCGCCTCTGTGCTTGACGACCGATCCGCTCCGCTGTGTCTTGCGCTGTTCCTGTCTGACTTCCGTATAGAACCAGGAGAGTGTGGATGTTCATTTTGACCCTGTAATCAAAGAAGCAAATAAATGTAAATATAAATGTTTTCTGTTTTTTTAGCAATCGTCTACGGAATAGAATAATAATGAACATCGCAATTTTCATAATGAGATCAAATAACAATGGTTTGTTATAAAACTGACAAATATGAATTTATTTATGAAAACATGTATGACAAAATCATTATGGTGATACGTTACGAGTCAGATAACAACATCTATCGTCTACGTGACACTTCTCGTGTATCTTATAATTTATGAAGAATGCATAAAAAGTTTAAATCGGGAACCTTACCTACAAATGTAAACACTTATATGATGGTCTTACTCTCATCAACGCATATTCTAATAACAATGACTGTAAAATGCCTTTCTAGTAAGACACCAACATGTTTTCACAGAGCACTTTACAACACAGTCGATTGGCTCTGACGTCACTCCACGACTTCTGGGAAATGTAGTCACGAGTCTTGCGACTGCGTGTTTTCCAAAAACATTCTTATGTCAACCTATTTAAAAGTTTAAGGAGTATAGAACATATTTAGCATTGACGTTAGTAATCTTTAAAACTAATTGAGTTTATTTTGTTGACTTTACTATATATCTAGCATGAGAGGGCTTCGTTTACTAATTCTATGAACCGGAAATAATAGTACGATTGACCTTCTCTTATTTTCCGAAGCGGTTTTAAAAATGGCGTCGGGGAAAAGGAGTATGTTTACAGTTATTAATACGATTATTACCGTTTTCATCATCGAAAGTCAGTGTCGACTCCATCATCTCATACTTAAGGTGAGTATGTGTGTAATGCTTTGACTGTTTTGTAAAGTATTTGTTATAGTATAGAAATAGTAACTGTTACCATCACTGTTATTAATGCCAGTAGAGCCTTGTGATAAGTCTTGTGATCTCCTCATTATAAGCGTTTTGTTTTCATAATGCAAACGCTAATAAGAAAATGATTCACACTAATAGAATCAGCTAATGCCATTTGTTATGTCTCAGGATGACATCCGTCAGCGGGTCCATCTGAATACATTCGGCTTTTATAAAGATGGTTACATGAGTATGAGTATGAACAGTCTCAGCTTCACGGATGGAAAAACGGACAATATTGACAGCTCCACGGTAACAGTTTCTTGCCTGTCAGGCAGATTATTGGCTTTGAGGTTTATTCAATGCATCATAAACACGTCTAATACTGTATTGATGTTTTGCTGTATCTTTTTCACCTTATGCAAGACACAGTTCCTCATGTTTAATCGATAAACCAAATCAATTTCGACTGTTACTCTGTGTTACGTGCATATGCTATCAGGAAAAAACACGGACTGCTTTGAGACCCATCAACGTCTTTCTAACTGCTGTTTATTTATTCATTTACTTTTTACAGATTGGTTTCAGCTTAGATCGCGCAAGCAATAATGGTTTCTCCACATATCTGGTTAGCATCTACCTTCTCATGCCCATTTGAATATATTACCCCTCTGTTGCTATTTGCTTG
>JAZGTK010015456.1:0-13194 GCA_036877625.1 Ambastaia sidthimunki
CAGTAACTCTGTGCATGCTGATGAGTCTCACAGCTCCTCTAAACTCTGATCTCTGAGAACAAAGACGCCACAGTTACAGAGACAAGGAGGCTTTGAAATGCACCCACAAGATGCTCTCTCACACACACACACACAGATACACACACACACACACACACATACACACACACACACAGATACACACACACACACAGATACACACACACACAGATACACACACACACAGATACACACACACACACATTACTGCTCGGGCACATTTGTGAGTGTTTATATAATATCTGCTTCTCATTCAGATAAAAGCTGACAGAGGTTAAAGCAATGTGTAATATTTCAAAATAAAGCCCACATACCTTTATATCTCAATTAAAGACTGATTTTGTTACAGTAAAGCAGTGATCAGTGATGGGAAGTGGCTGCAAACAGAAGATTTTCTCACACACCTCCACAGCAGCAACTAACAAGTAAAAGTTAACTAGTGTAAATAAAGGTAATAAATGCTGTAAAATTAGATTATGTTTGTGTTAAGTAACTTTAACTTACTGGTAACAGAATGAACCTTATTGTAAAGTGTTAACCAGATTCTTATAGGGATATTATTAACAAAATACACTGATTTAAAATAAGATTCAAATCCAAAATTCAGATTTTGCACAGTTTCAGCGGGAATATTTACATATAGACACATGATGCAGGTGACATTAGAGTCTAGCGTCAACTGCTAATGCTAATAAATCCTTACGTTTGCCTCTAAAAGGTTTAAACGCTCATTTAAAAATCCTGCATAAACACACAACAGGTATTTATCAGCTCTGACTCCTATATTACTGTCACCTCACGCTTAATCCCGCAGTGGCTCAGTGCTTGTTAAACTCTGCTTCAAAACAATTAAGCGCACACGTGTTCTGTATCGTACAGACTTCGCCGAACTTGCTCGACTTACAGCGCCGCCCCCTCGGGTCACGAGAAACAGGAAGTTCTGCTGCTGCTCACTGATTAATGAGGACATCAGCAGAGGTCACGCTAAGCATGTGGCAGAATAATTGGTACAATCAAGACGAGGTCTTGCTTACCTGAAACCAGCAGCTGAGGATTTTTTGCATAATGTCACTGTGAATTAATTACTCATGAGATTTAGTGTTAAAGGATCTTTTCCAGAAACTTTTTTGTTCTGCTGGCTGAAAGTGTCTTCACACCCTCAAAGCAAGTAGATGTAAACAGAAGATGTATATTTATATATTTTCTATGGAAGAAACAGGACCATAAAGTGTTCGACCAATCGTTGCATTTGGCTCAAATGCAATGATAG
Organism: Ambastaia sidthimunki; assembly: GCA_036877625.1. NCBI lineage: Eukaryota > Metazoa > Chordata > Actinopteri > Cypriniformes > Botiidae > Ambastaia > Ambastaia sidthimunki. The sequence goes on from JAZGTK010015456.1 coordinate 1,310, forward strand.
GACGTCCTACTTACGTCTTACTTTGTCTCCAATTACGAAGAAACATAAACCCCCAACACCTGAAGAAAGAAAGTGGCAGATTGTCTGAAGGGTATTTAAATAAACAGTTCACCCAAAAATACAAATTGGACCATTAATATTTCCATTCAAAACTATTATTTGCTGAATATGCTGAAATGTTACACATGTATCACACACACACACACATATGTATATACACAATATAACTATCTATATACACACACACACATCTACACACATGCAATAAAGGCTGCAGTAAAGACTGAATCATGTTAGACTCAGTTGACTTCTCTTATCCCGACTGACCTGAAATCTGTTCTCCTGTAATGAAGCTTCTCTCCACATTTGATTTAAGCATAAATGTGAAAATGAAAACAACACACAATGTTGGCTGAATTGCTCGATGTAAGTTCAGGATTATATCGGCTAACATGATTACGTGCTACAAGGTCCTGCATCTCATTCTCTGGCGTTCAGCCCTGGAGTTGCTCTCAGCTCTGAATTACACTGCTGAGTGTTTTCATGTCTCTCATGAAAAGCGTTTCACTCTTCAGCCTGCCGTTATCATATTTACGCGCTGAAGTGATTCTTAGGATAGAAAGCTGGGTAATTACAGCCACCGGCGGGTGGTGATAGCTTTCTCATTTACACTGAATACTGACTGTAAAATTATACAACACTTCAACTCATGAGAGTAACAGACAGACGTCATTCATGCACAGAAAAACCCTGTACAGAAGTTTGTGGTGGCAGGACAAAAACTACTTTTTACTTCCACAATCTGTCTTTAAACGATCATTAAAGGTGATCAACGACTCTGCTGTGCTAAACGTGAAGGTTACGCCATGCGCTGCTTTGGTTACGCCATGATCCCGGTGCTAAACGTCATTGTAAGCTACTTTTCTCTGATTGGTCCTCTGAACTGCAACCTCTCTGACTGGTGGATTCATAATGCTGCCCTCTGCAGGGTATTGTGGGTAGTGTAGTTATTTATCGAGAAATTCAGCTATGAAAGAACAAGACAATTGAAAATTATTTATTAAAAATTAAGCTCAAAACAAAAAGAAGATAGCAAGCATATACAAAAACTTAACAACCTCGTAGCTCATGGTGGTCCTGTCTCGAAAGGTGTACGTCTTATTGTTTTGCCAATTCCTTTATGGAGAAATGAATGGGTTGTTTATTTAGGAAAGCTGTACTGTTGTGCTCAATTTGACTTTTACAGTTCACTGCACACATATTTTCCTGCATTTCATCAAAAGATCAGCTTTAGAAAAAATAAAAACATTGATCTCGCTCTGCCTGTCTCTCTCACACAAACAAACGCTCCAGCCGGCACAGTGGGCCGTTTGTCTCACACATCTGCTTGTGTGAGTAGAGGAGCTGTCAGAAATACTGATTAGTGACACAGAGGGGCGTAAAGAGAGACTGCTGGAGGTCACAGCCGGTGGCCTCCAAAGAGAAGCACACAGACTCTTGAGAAGATACCTACAGGCTAGGATCTTTGTAAGGGCTATAGTCTTCATTCCTCTTTCGATAGGTCGGGCGGCAGGCCAAAAACAGCCACGCAAAACCTGCCAGTGTACGAGATGAGCTTTTTCTGTCAATCTTTCTTGTGTGGAAAAGCAGGTGACTGAATAAAGTCATGCTGGCAGTCTGTTGCAGTCGTTCATCTAGTTGTTTAGCTTCTGATAGCTCTGTCACAGATTGAGTTATTATAATACAGTGTAACGTGACGGTTCTATATTTGGAAATGATACATGTAAATGTGACATTTTTATTGATTTGAGTGTGTTAAGGTCTCATTGTCGTAGTGCTGGCATGAAGATTTCAGCACAAAACGTTAGTATTGCTTATTAAGTTATATGCTTGTTAATCTCATACTTGTCCACCATAATTGAAAAACTCTCATTAAAGTGCCCATAACATGAAAAAACAAGTTTTTCTTTGCACTTATGTAATAAAAGATTTAAAAACAAAAAAGTAGAGACAAAGAAAATAAAGATTTATAATCAGAACTACCAATTTTGTTTCGTTTTTTATTTGTTTTACAAATGATCGGTAATTATTACTTTTCAACAAACATTCATGACACAAAACTCCCTCTTCTGTGTTCCAGTCTGACCATTTACAGAAACTGTTCTGCACATTAGCATATGACTCACCATATTTACATATTAGTGCCTATTCGCTACTTTCAATTTAAATAAAAGAGATTAGCCAATCACAACACAGATCATCATACGAGTACATTTAAATATGAGAATTGAAGATATATAAACCGAGTCACTAATTAGATGTATTAGTATGTCCTATTAGCACAGAAGAAATCTACACGTTTTAATAACACAAATAAAACAAATGGGTTTGAAAGCTTCCCCAGGCCTGGTTTCAAACTAGTGATCGATTTAAATTAAAAACCATTTCAAAACGTTTCTTCTTTGTTGCTTTTTTCAGCAATTGAGATTTAGGAGGGATCCGCGAGGACGTATTAAAAGTACCGGATGAAAAATCTTCTAAATGAGTGTTTAATTGAATTGAAGACAAGCCATAGCGCGGTGACCTTTCAGTGATTCACTGGCCCATTTCAAGGTGAAAGGCAGCGACTCTCCGAGTGTTTTAATACCGGCGGTCTCTTCCTCTGTGGTTAATGCAGCACAGGTGGGTGGAGCTGTTCTCGGCAGGGGTGGGAAAATTATTATTCATCTCAACATGAGGAATGATGAGACGTTCCAGCGTGTGAGGAGGTTTGATCGTGTAAGAGCTCTTCTCTGTCTCTCTCTTCAGACTCCTGGTCTGCTCAACTCTTTAACCTTCATTTAACAGAATCATTCAGCTCATTTTCATTTAAAACTGTAAACCCAATTTTCCTGCTTTTATCTTTTCACTTTCCAGGTTAAGAGGAAGTTTGAAAGGGTTATCCGGATAGCACAACTGATGCTAAATGTGTCCCTGCAAATGAATCTGTAGCTCTTAAAGTCACCATGATATCAAAATATACTGTTCTTTTTTATCTACTACTGCAGTGTTTATTATAAATTATTTCTCCATGCAACTTTTAGTTCACAAAGACTTTAAATACACACAGAGAAATTCAAATCTCAAAGAAATTTTCTTGTTAAATAATTTGTTTGTGTTCTGTTTTCTTGGATATGCTATAAAACACCTTGTACAAATAAACAGCTAAAAATTGCCTGTCATCATACACAGCAGCTGTAATGTAATAAATCCTGAAGCCCTGAACTACAGTACAGTTTACCGTGGTAAATGGTGCTTTTACAACATCCCTTAACTACAGTTAAACCACTGCAAAACACAGCCTCTTGTGGCTTATTGCTGTACTTATAATCTTTTTTTAGGCTTGTAGTTTGATTTATCAGATTTTCAGCATTAGAGTTTAGTAGAAATGGGTGCCAGACTGTCTAGTGGTTAATATTTCTTCAAATCCATCTTTGCACACGGTCGATTTTCTGATCCGTGTTTTTCCCCAGCACACCCACACACAGCTAGAACGTTCTCGAGCGAGGTGCTCCTACATTTTTCAGGCTACGGAACCACGCGGCGATCAATACGCATATTCTCGTGTGCATGTAATACCGCTCGCATATAAACCCAAAGGAGAGGAAACAGGACATATCAATAGATCTGCAGTATTTCCTGCCCGTTCTAACGCGAAACAGCAAGTGAACTAACGTTTGTCTGTGTTACGTGTGTTACGTTCATGTCTTCATTGATCAGCACGCGTGAATCTCAAAAACATCTGAGTTTATATTCTAGAAAACCTGATCTGCATTCTTCATTTACACGACACAAAGACATGAAAACTAGCATCAACATTTATCATTTCACATGATTCATTTGTTGTGCTTCCACCACGAGTCATTAATTGATGCCCCAACTCAAGGAAATTTTGACCTAAGCCACAGATTTCCACTAGCGACTCTGATCTTTGGTGCGTTTCATGTGCACTCAACGCGGTCTTTCTAACACAACCTGAACGCACCATTTCACCAAACGTGCCCACATGAACAGTACAACCTAAAATCACCTGCAGTACATTGTGGGGCCCAACCAATAGTCCTCATGAGGCAAACAGCTGAATAAACCAACTTCATATTGTCTTTATAGAAATCTAAAAATGCAAAAAGCAATTAGGCAGTACTTCAAACCTCAGAAGCTACTGTAAATACAGTACAGTCACAATCTCACTTACTCATCAAGAAAAAATCAGACACACTGTCCTAAAGTGAACCATCATTATAAACACAAGCTTTTGAGATTTACTGAATCTCAGAGTTCTGCTGTGTTCCTTCTCAATCTGAACAAAATCCAGAAATAAACAACACAAACAAAACAGCTGCTTGTGTTGATGTGGTCTGGCTAAGAGACACAGAGAAAAGCAGTAAGCAATGCTTTTAATCTGACTGAGAAAACTCAATCAGTTTCTGCAGATACGCTCTGAACTGGCTCAGACTCCACAGGTTTGAGGTAAACCTGATGATCCATGTTCTCCCTGCAGGTCTCAGAATCTTCCAGAGAGCATCACTGCAGGAAATCTGACCTTCTGTACAAATGAGTTAAGATGGCCAATGTCTTAAATTAGCATGTTTGATTAGCGGCCTAAAAATAATGCAGAGTGACAAATGCTTACATTTACATTAAACGTAAAATTAGAAAGCAACTTACAAATGAGGAACAACACAAACAATGTGACATAAGAGCTAACAATATAGCTAGCAATGCTGCATACTAAACACTTATCTATAATAATCTTAATACATGAATTCATTTACTGTTCTGCGACTCTGCGTTACAATCTCATCCTCCAGAAATGCCGCATTAGAAATCAGCAGCTAATAACCCCCCTCCACCGTTTCCACCAAATCTCTCCACATTCCTCGTAACACATTGTGAAGGTTAACAGGTTGGCAGACGGTGGACGAGCTAATAGAGAATTTGCACCATTACAAATTGAGCTTTACGGATGTTGGGCTCATTACCGCTGGCTGGAAGACAGACATTCAGGGTGTTAAGAGCCTTTAGGTAGAATGTCACCATTTACTGAGTCTCATTACCAGCCATGTGAATCTGTTCCTATCATATATTCCACAAGCACTGACTGTCACCAAGTGTGTGTGTGTAAAAGACATTTACATTGCCTGATAAATCTGTCTATTTGCACTAACCCTAAGTATCAAACTTAGTTGTGTAACTCATTCTGTACCTACAGATGTGGACAACATCTCAGGCTGTATTACTTTTAAGGTCCAATCCATAATTGTTGCCTCTTTGTCGCCATCTCTGTCTGAACCATAAAACTGCAGGTCACTTTATGAAAGTCAAATGAAGCCAGACTGACATTTCCCAGGAAATCAGACCCAACAGCTGTAATTATAAATCATTATTATAAACTTACTGTAGGAATCGGGGTAAAATAAGAATCTGTTATGTACTTGCTCAATAAAATAATTTAACCAGCTAAAGTTAAGACATAAGGCAATAGGACAACCACCTAACAACACACTAAAAACACACAGAACTCTTAGCAACTGCTTAGCAACACCTTGGAAAGCACCAACACCTTGGCATCATGGGTTCGGATGTTTTGCATGTAGGTACTGCTTTCTTTTTCAGACAATTCAGAAAAAAGATTTGTAAATGTTGTGTAAAGAACTTATTCTGAGGGGTGTTTTAGGACCCTCTCTGGTTTCTGTAGGTCTCTCATCTCTTTGAAGGGCTCAGAGGTCATCAGGAGCTCACAGAATGATTGCTTTCCTCAAGCCTCATGCTGGTTTGTTGAAAAGCGCTCTGGGGAGGGAAGTGATGATGTCAGGAGAGGATGTGGCCAGCGCTGGTCTCTGAAGACAGATAATCACCCTGGAGATGATTGGACGCGTCTGAAGAACAGGGCAGCAGAACGAGCCAACATCTACCAGCTTCCTGCAAACTTCCTTTAAAGTACATAAGTGAGACTTCTCTTGAATTACTATTATGAGATTTGGGCAAGAGTTATTAATGCTGTAAATAAAGCCAATAAACTGGAAGCCAGAACTTTATAAGTTCATATTGGCAAAATGAAGAAAATAAATTCATGTATTCCAGGGGCTGTATTCTACACTGCTGTGGCATTTTTCCCCTAAAGGCCACTTGTAAAGTTAGGCAAGGTTTTTTTGTACCAGAAACCAGAAATAATTTAGCTTTTCATAACTCTTAAACACGCTGTTGTTGCAGCTGTTCTTTTGATGAAATTTTGCAGCCATTTATATAATGATTAAACAGATTAAGGCTTAATTATGGTTATTATAGAACATTATTTAGTGTGCCCATATTTATAAGGAAATAAATGTTATATATAAATATAAAGCAAGGTAAAAAATGAATGAATGCAAAAGGCCACCAACAGCATACAGCCTAATTTTATCAGCCATTATTTTTGAGTCTGTCTTGAACTACTGTTATCATTATAATGGCACATGCTTCAGTGCACACGATCAGAACTGAATGAAGCCCTGCGGGGTGTCTATCCTTCATTTTTTAAAAGACCTATAATTGCAAAATGACACGATTCACTTTGGTAGATAAAACGCTCTGATTTTATCTTCTGTGATAGAGAAACTTTGAAATATCATCAAAAATACATTCAAGCATGCAGCTAGAGTTTGCGCTATGCTAACATATGGTCTGTTTATGGCAAAAAACACCTGTTTTTAAATAACACTGGGGCCGTTTGCTAGCGTTTAGCGCAAACGCATTTCACATTCTACAATAAATGCTAAACGCCTCTTAAAAACACTCAATAAAAACATAATTTATGGGTTCGATATGAACTGAAAACCAAAGCCCCACCCCCTCATCGCCCCTGGGTCTCCATCCAACATGTTCCTAATGATGGCTTCTCTTCCCATTAATTAAATTTTTTACTGTGTAGACTTTGTCTCCTCTCTCCCGGTAATTGTGCTCAGGGTCGGAGTTAATCTCCAGAAAATTACCTGCCAGGGACGAACAAGGTGTTGAAAAGTCATTATTTCATCTTCTGTGATCATTATCCCTAAAACTGGCATGACCTGTTCGTGGACGTCTGTCCTCTCTGTGTGTGGTGACACTTTGCCATCATGACCCGCATTTTCAGCATAACTGCACTTTTCCAGCACCTGCAGTATTACACTGTGATTTATGAGTAACACCAGAAGGTTAGAAATTAAACAGGCAAAAGTTACTGTTTATAATGAGGCAAAGCTGATTTGCAGAAGGATAGTTGTGGGGTAAGAGGTCTCAGTGTTCCCACTGACTCCCACAAATGAAATCACAACACTGATCATCTTGCATGAACACGTTTCTGACACATGGGCAACAAAAAAACAGCACATACATAGAAACTACATAGCAGCTTCACATGAAACGGAGGGTGGGATCTTAAGCTTTCAAAGGTAGTTTGCTATTGCTCTGAAACTGCCTCTCCTAACTTTAAGATGTCTGAAAACTGTTTAAACAACGTTTTACAAATGATTGTGGTAGTTTTAAAATGCACAATAATATGATGGCTTGCGGGCAATAATGTGAAGGACAGATTTGCAGAAAGGATAGATATGCAGTCTGTTCAATAGGTTGTGGTTTTATGCTTTGCTAAGATCATTCATTGTTTTCAAGAAACTTCCTGGAAAACGTGTTTCAAATTTAGACATGCCACTGGAGATAATACTGTACATCCTATTGAACCGACTGTACTTCCACGTAAATAATACATTTGGTGTCTGGTTTACACTAAAGTGGCAGTATGGAGGCTCCTCTATCAATACATTTCAGCAACACACAGGAAAAGTGACTTTCCAGTTATGCTTGAAACAAAAGTGAAACTAAAAACCCTGGACACAGAAATCTGATATATGTACAGAAATAGAAACAAAGTAGATATACAGACATATCTACAACACATCTGTGCATACACAGCATAAATATAGTCCAGAGTTCATATACAATACAGACATCTTTTATTCAGCACTGGTGGATAAAGTCCTACAGGAAGAACTAAAGAAACGATGAATTTCTATGTGCAGGCTGGATGGAGGGATGCTGTATTGAACACAGAGTTCATGAATCTCTGTGATGAAATGGATTTGCATGGACACGCTGGTCTGTGCAGTTACAGCTCTTCCACACAGATGAGTGCTGGGACCTCGCCAGATTCTGTGAGCCTGCACACCGTGTCCAAGATTAACATCTTTAACATCACGTGAAGTCTGTCATGCTCATTTTAGCCAAACTACAGCGGTAGGAAATGGAGTTGCATGCTGTGTTTAAAAAGAAACATGCAAATGAAGGAATGTATTCACTAAATTTATGTCTATAGGCATCACAGATGTGGCGGAAGTTGTCGATTTTCGCACAGGTGCCAATACGGATCAATCAATGGAAGCGTTATTTAAATAATTATCATGTCCTTGAGAATCTTAGCAGTGACATTGAATGCGTTACGTCTTATTGACTGATGTTATATTGAGAGACAGGACTGCAAAATGTGTTCATGGTGATGTACAAGCCGGTTCTCTAGGGGCTACATGATCCGGACAGGGATGAATCAAACCCAATGAAATCCTTTAGTTCTGTCCTGATCAGCATTTTCTAATGAATGTAACATGAGGATTCTCAGTTCTCTCCTTGGGTGAATTATCCATATCACTGCAGACGGGGGGAATCTGTGGTGGATTTTAATGGTAACGTGAGCATTATCTTCAATTATAAACTGTCAGTCATATTCAGGGTCTGTAGTGCCAAACAAACTCACATAAACAGCCTGTTTAATTCATTTGCTGGCTGATTCAATCAGGAATAATGAGCTAAAAGTTAAAGAGATGGTGATTTATCAGAGCTCAGGTCTAGCAGTTACTGCGCATGCGCCATTTAAACTAAACAAAAAAACTAGACTGTGTGTGTTCATCATTCTTCCTAGATCCAATCAAACCTTTTAACAACCTTTATTTTTAGGAGTGCACTAAAGGACACAACATTAACTTTAAAATAATCTCAGATGATGTTGGGATAACATCAAATTTTCATACCAGATCAAGCAAACGCTGCTATTAAAGTAAAATGAAGACATACTGTACAAAATACTAAGAAACTTTAAATTCATGTACATTTCTCTTTTCAATGTTTCACTCTGATTGTTATGCTTATAATTTGTAATGAAAAACTGTATTAAAGAAAGATGTATTTTCACACCTCACTGTACAAACAAACACATTTATCAAGGCATAACACACGAAAGATGAAGACGTACTTTCTTCAATGATAAATTACTTTTCATATCTCAATTTCTCATATTTTATTATGCAGGGACTATAAGCAACTTAAAGGTTTACTTTCCTAAGGGAAAAACAGTTGCTCTGTGGTGTCTAAAACGTTACTGTGTTTAAACATCTTCACCTGTCCAAAATCACAACACTGGCTCAAACAATGAGTTTGTTACAGGGCCATGTGTTTGTCTGACCAATAGCAGATTGGGGTAGTGTTAGGAAAATTATTAGTAATTATTTTTTACACTAGCAGTACACAAATGACACAGTTATGTATGATCTTTTTTTAAATATATTTTTCTACATATTAGACACTTTCATCTCCAAACTGTAGCTTATTGTCCCACATTAAAACATCAGAAATGTTATTCAAAACAATTGCCAGGATCTCAAACCGCAGGGCGTTTAGTCAAACACTCACTTTCCCATCTGAAGCAGTTTACTGAACATCTCCTCAAACTCATATCAGCTGATGTATTTATCTCTGTGCTTCTGTGGCTGCCATTCCAACTACTTTGCATGGAAAATAAGAACTTGTTTTGCCCTTGCAGACAGGAATAGTCGGTCTCTTAGTCTGCATCAGTCATTTTTGATTAAACTTTGCAGCTTCCTGGCAGCTGGCAGTGATACTGGAGAATGTGTGGGGACATCCCAGCTAACAGGGAACATTCTCAGAATGTTTGCTAACGTTTTGAAAAAAAAAATTCTTGCAGTACCTTTAATAGTAGTACCTTTAATAATAAAACAATTAAAACGATATTTTGATGATTAAAACAATATTCTCATAACCAAGCAATAATGTTAATACAATGTTCAAAAAACTGGATGTCTTGAATGTTCCTATTTTGTGTTACTTAATGAAAACATTAGGGAAACATTCTTACAACCTAAAATTGTTAGCTGGGTTGTAACTGGATTGATTTGCTTGAAACTGCTTTTGACCTTTTCTTCACATGCTGGTCTACTGTCACGGTCTCCACTCAACATAAACCAACACAAACTGACTCTCTCACTAAAAGCTTTTACAAACTCATCCGATCAATTGTTACGCCGTGCAGAAAACCATCTGAGAAGCTTCTCGTTCCGCTTTTGCCACCAAAGACTTTGAAGGAGTTTCAGCACTTTGGCAGCTAAAGGAGAACAGTGTGGATACAGCAGATATCAGATCTTGATAGGACAGATTCAGCTCATATCAGCTATTACACACTCATGAAACAGGCTGTCAAAGGGTCGTATCTTAGCACCGTTTTAAAGCCTTTATCCTGTGAAATTTCACCACAAATTTCATTGGCACAATTACATGCCATACAGTAAGTGCACATGAAGTTGATGGTTTATCTAGCACAGCTAGTAGCACCTGTTTTCACTTTCATGAATTCACCAAGCCCTGAATTCAGCGAGATGCTGGAAACATTCCTTGGAGAATTTCATGGTGTTTTGTAATTTTTTTGGCAACACAAGCCCGCTTCTGTTTCACCTCATCTCAGTGGTTCACTGCTGGAAATACGCTGGGAGGACATTTGTGAGTCTAAACAAAAGTCACTTCGTACACAACCAACCAGATGATGTTTAGTATCTTTCGAGACATATTTTTTGCTTCTCAAAAACTACTACAAATCGACTTGCTAATCTGCTTTCAGTACAGGAAACTTATATACCAGTATGTACAGCATACGTACAACAATAAGAGTGTCACCATCACAACAAGGGTCATTTAAATGCTTATATAATGATCTAAACCCACTATATCTCAAAACATTCTTTAACACGCATTCAATACTCCTCAGTATTTCATTATTTTTTTATCTGTCAGAATTTCAAATGTTTACAGCAAATATCTAATTAGAGCTACATAATTATTTGCTCAGCTAATGAGTCGAGCAGTTGTTAGCGAGAGCAATAATCAATACAATGTTCATTAAACAACTACAAGATAACATACAATTTGTACTTTAAAACAATTGCTACAAAGCAGTTAAAGCGTCTGTAATCCATGTTAACCTTCAACCCACAACCAATGGTGAAACAGTTAAAACAGATATAGAGTTAAACGCACAGCCTACACACTTGAAACACTCTTAACAAGTCCCAAAAGACTAGTTACTGAAATAGCAGGTACATCCACAGCTTGAGTCTTTCCTTTAACTCTCATTATATTTCTAGCCAAAGCTTCACTGTATCTGTTTTTGGAGTCTCATTAAAATACCACAGTACTGTCACCACAAAAACCACAAACACTTTCTACAGACCTCCAGTATATATGATTAATTCCAGCTTTAAAAATCAAATCTTTCCTACAACAAATCAATAATATGAAAACAAAAGATCTTACCATAAATATTTAAATCCTTTTGAGTTTTCCAGGTGCTGTGAAATTCTTTAGCTGCTGTCAGTTTCCTGTGTTTCTTCCCAATCAGTTTCACCAGGATAATGCTACTGGGTCATGTGACCATGTCATGTGATCAGGTAATGTGGTAGTATAACAGGTTATATTTCAAGAATAACTTTCATCCTCACTGTTCATCATAACAGCTTCTTCTGTTCCTGCTTTAGTATGTGAGCAACTCTTGA
>JAZGTK010015458.1:0-13193 GCA_036877625.1 Ambastaia sidthimunki
GGAAATCAAAACCCCAACCACTGTGGTAAAGAACACAGTACATCCAATCAGATGCTGCTTTACAACATCTCTGGAGCGAACAGTGATTTTCACAGCAGTGGCTATTGCAAAACATTGGGCTGCTGCCAACAAGCCCATTAACTGGTACGCTCTTCTCTCCAGCAGATCTTGTTTAAAGATGCCCAAAAGAAACTTAAGCTGACTAATGTATGGCATTTTTTTGCACAATGGGGTACACTCTTTAGAGAAGAGAATACCAGCTTATATTCAAGCAGTGTTACTGGGGAAATGCTGCATAGTTATGTAACAAGTCATTGAACAACTGAATTTGGTAACTAACCTAACAAAGTCAAATCCTTGCCAAATTGCATCTGAAAACTTCCATGCAACATTCCACAGTAGACAGTGCTGACCCGTTTACAATGAAACATCTCACCTGTATTTGACTTTTAAATTGGGACAGATGTTAATCCACAATAATAAATTCACATCAGGTAAACACTGCCAATTATCACAAAAGGCAAAACTGCATCCCTCCCAACCTCCTACCCACCCCAAATGCATAACCCTCAAAACTTCATGGGTCAAAACTTAAGCAGCAGAAGGGCTAAAGTGTCTCAAAGCCCCTATCTATTCCCAAAATCAAATGAACAAAATATGCGAATCATTAAAGGCTATTAGTGTTTGGGGGAGGAGGAAATAAATATTTTGCTGCAGAGGGAAAAACAAAATCATTTGGTTATCAGCACCCATAAAATACCCATGTTAAATACCCATATCCCTGCCAGAATATTTCCTCAAAAAAAAAAAAAATAATAATCCACTTCAGTCAGAACACCTTTTGCCCGAACCAAGGAAGTGCACCCTGCACATGTGCAGCCCGTATTATTGCCCATCCCCTGAACTAAAGTTCAAACTTAAGTGTAGCCCACACTGCAAAGGTTTAGATTCTTGTTAATCTGTGCAGCATCTTAAGAATGTGGTCTTATAACAACAGAAGTCAGCTGACATACGGTGCACGATTTGTTTTTGCCGCTACATTTTTAGTCAGTCCATCATTTAGACTTCTTGGCATCCGTTATTTTTTTTTTTCCATTTTTCCTTTTTCCAAGAGGGAACATCCAAGTCAATCCCATCACCCCGAATGGTCCAGTTAAAATCACATCCTAGTGCAGACGGCAGTGAACTTAGACCCACATAAGAGCTACACATTCCACTCAACATTTGCCAATTTGAGCTGCACTGCAGCAAGTAGCACTATTACATGAAAATATTAAATTACCTCTATGATTAGAGTCACCCTGGCGAGGAGACCCTGCCGAGTGCCTCGCAAGTCAGTATTACAAGCAAAAGGCTGGAAAGCAAATAGGCCTTGTGTTTTCACAACCCTTAAATGAGGCCATTTATTTAAGCTACTGACAACAGGAACTTTTGTCAACACTGGGTAATGGATGAGAGTTAATAATTTAGAGTACACAAGTGCAAATTTGACAAACTGCACCACCTGCTGAAACTATGATCTTGAAAAATGTAAAGCCTTAAAGCTTGTACCAAAATAAACTATTTAAGTGTTTCTTGATTAAAAAAAAGCCAAATTGTTTGTCATAAAACAAGGGTGGTACGCTGCCTGGAAAGGTTTTAAATTTGGCTAAACTTCTTTTCTGAGATGGAAAAAACAGGATAAACAAACAAAATAGTGCCATCCCAGTGCTGACAGAATCCTGAATTTAAAAGATCTTTCCAACATTCTTCTCAAAAGTCATCCAGCCTTTTCAGCTTGTTTTAAAACAATTTAAAAAAAAAAAATGAAGTATTTACAAAATGTTTACAATGTGCCAGATCTGTATAAAATGGCACATTTAGGACAGAGTGCCTATCCAACAAGAAAGTGAAACTGCTTTTAAATCAAATGGGGAGGGGGGACAAAAAGGTTCCACATTCATCTGAATAAAGAAGTCCTCATGGCCAAAAGAAAAGGCTGGTGAGAGTCTGGTTAAAGTCTTTTAGTGTTGGCCCGCTGAAGACTGAGAGGGAAAGAGTTATGGGTCTCTAGAGGCATGGCATGTTCCATGAGCAGATGAAGAAAAAGCCATTGAGAGCCTTGTGGGACTTTTGAAAGCTTGCCACAGGAACGTTAACCCCCATTACTGTCGCAAAGCTCATCGTTGATATCATCTCAGTTTTCCGGGGGTTTCTCTTCACGCTATAGTCAAATACGCCAGAGGCTGCACAAATCGCATATGCCACCCCATCCGCTCTCTTACTGCGAAATCCTGTTTTTCAACGCCACAGAAATTTATATATGGCAAATGCAAAATGGATCTTCTGATGCCACATAGGAAGGGCTGACAAGCAATACTAAAAGTAAGAGAAAAATCATGGTGTCTCCAAAAAAGGTGATGGGAAACAAATCAATCAGGTTATTACTTTTGAACAAGTTAAACTGCTTGTTAAGGCACTTGTTACAAATGGTTGGAAACATGAAGACGAGCAGAGGGATAGGGTGACAATAGGGTGTGGATGTGCTTGCAGGCAATGAGTAATTTCTTTTCTTGATTAATAAAACCTCATGTCCCCTCTTTCCCTTCTTAAAGTGATTTGAAGTCTTCAGTTTTGAAAAAATGTTGGTGTAACAGTCCTTTGTTAGGCCATGAGTCCTTCCCGATTATTGGGCCGTCACATCACATTTCTTGTGGTGGCACCAGACGAGAAGTAAAAAAAAATTGGGGGAAAGAGGAAGACAGACAGAAGATAGTGTAAAAAAAAAAAATCCCCTATTTCCTAGATACCGTGGGGGGAGGGCAAGTTGGTGGAAACAGGGGACAAAAGATTGATGATCTGGAACAAACAAAACACACACAAAACAAGTTAAAAAAAACAAGTTAAACATCAGCTTCCTTCAACATTTTTAGACAGACTTCTCTAAAGGATTGTCACGCTTGGGTTACAACTTACTATACAAACATGAATGTCAGGGTGAACTTTCAACTCACCTCTCCTGCTCACAGTTTAACCTCCTCTCCGCTCTCGCTGTGGTACTCAGCCACATATAGACTCTTATCAATACTGCTGGGAATGGGCTTGATCTCAGTACCCAGCTGTTCTTCAATACCCTTCAAGTTAAAGCGGTCATCATAAGTGATCAGGTTAATGGCAAGACCCAAGTGTCCAAAACGACCTACAAGGAGAAGACACTGTATGTAAACACAGTGCTGTGGCTTATCAAAAGCAAAGCTGAATATGGCAAATAAAAATTTGTCTCAGAGATCTTTTATCTCACCAGATCTGCCAATGCGATGGAGGTATGTCTCCCCAAGTTTAGGGAAATCAAAGTTGATCACCACATTCACAGCTTGTATATCAATTCCTCTTGTAAAGAGATCTAAACAGAAGACAACCAGAAGTTGTCAAACCAAATTTGTCAAAGAAAGCCGCTGGTCACTTAAGTGGACATGACTTTGCATAAAAAAAAAACTGACTTTAAGCCAAATTCTTCTAAACAAGCTTGGATGTTTTCCCATGAAATAAAATAGTATAGTATCCAAACCAAATATGATATGCAGTGTCTATAATGTTATAGTGCAGAATGATCTATTCTAATAAGCACTTACCAGTGCAGACGAGATTTCGACATAAGCCATTTCTGAAATCATGAAACACACGGTTTCTGTGTTCCTAAAAGGAAAAGGGTAAATATGAATTAGCACAACTAAAAAAAAGGTGAAAACACATTATGAATGCCAAACTCTGCCAGGTTTCATTAGCTCAAAACTTAAGTTCTTGAAAAATCATAACATAACCATTTGCTGCATCACAAAATTCTGCCAACAGCAGTGAAATAACACCACGGGCACCCTTTACTCCCACCTGTCTCATCTTGGCATGAATGTAGAAACAGGAGTATCCAAGCTGAGAGATCTTCTTGGCAAGGAGCTCCACTCGCTGGGATGAATTGCAGAATATTATCGACTGATTGATCTGGAGCTGAAAAACAACAGCCCAAGAATATACATAAATGTTCTTGTTGTGCAACATTTAAGCACAGACTTAATTTAAGGAATGAATGTGAGGAAAACAAAGATTAAATGTTTTTTTTTTTACCCTGGAGAAGAGTGTATTAAGGCAATGGACTTTCTGCCTTTCGGTTACATAGGCGTAATACTGGGTAACCCCCTTTAGGGTCAGCTCCTCCATCAGGTTTATCTCATAGGGCTTCTGCAGATGGGTGTTCTGTGCACAAAAGTAGTCTAAATTAAGACTGAACAAGTGGTAACAGATGACATACAATTTATGCATTATACATATTACCCTGAATAATGTCTCACAGTTTTATTACTTTAAGTTTTTCCATACAATTTTCTATATACACACACTTTTTTCCGTTCTCATGCTCTACTCTATAACGTTTCCTTATGTGCAGGCACACTCTGCAATAAAGCCCTTTCTGATTCTGATATAGCATTAAACCAAAGTACTTACCATAAACTTCTGCACACTCAATGGGAAGGTGGCAGAGTACAGCAGAATTTGCCTTTGTTTGGGCAAGGAGCCAAGAAGTTCCTCCATCATCTGTACAAAGTCTTGTGACAGGAGCTTATCTGCCTACTCAGTAAGACATGGGTAAAACATCCATGAGATCCCATTAAAATATTTTAAACTGCAGTCTCATGTTTATTTAACTATAAACTCTTATTTCACCTCATCCAACACGACCATCTGCACTTGGTTGACTTTGGCCACCCCCTTTTTGATGAGGTCTAAGATTCTTCCTGGAGTGGCAATGATAACATGCACTGCAGCAGAAAAACATCCTTTACAGTCTGGAATTATTATTCAAATCATTTCAAAAACAAAGCTTTCAGTTTATGATCACTTGCCCGTTTCATCCAGTCTCATTATGTCATCACGGAGGTTTGTTCCACCTGTAGTTGCCATGACCTTAACCCCGCCCATGTGTTTGCTGACCTGGATGCAGATCTGACTCACTTGTAGAGCCAGCTCTCTAGTGGGCACAATGACCATCGCTACAAAACCCAAGTGTTTTAGATTATTAGAACACGCATTCATAAAGCCTAACGATCCATAAGACCTCCATTGGTGGGCATATCATTTTACCTTGTATGCTGTCTTTCTTCAGGTCAATGCGTTCAAGTAAGGGAATGAGGTAGGCGCCACTTTTTCCTGTGCCATTTTTGGCCCTGGCCAGAATGTCCCTCCCAGACAACGCAATGGGAATGCTCTCCTCCTGCAGAAACAAGCAGGAACAGAGTACTGAACAGATGGACCCCATTAGCTGAAGACTTCTGTCTTTTAATAGTTGACCGCCAGCAAATATCTTCCTATGCACAGAGACGGTCAGACTGCTAAGGGTCAAGATTTGGGTGAAATCTTTTGGCAGTTAGTCCTGCTGGTTGATGCCCTAACTACACTACTATCAGAGATGTGCAAAAGTCAGTAGGTTATCTGAATGAGTACTTCCTACCAACTGCACATTTTGGATATCTTTGCAAGACCTGAACTGGGCGTGTCTGAAGAGTTGCATCAGGTGTTTTGTAATAGAGTGCCATTCTAAACATTCTTAATAGGATAAATGCGTGCGACTTGAAGCAGCACAGAGGAGACTGATTGTTGTGTGACCAAAAAATAAAGCGAGAGCAATCTGAGAGCAGATGACTCCATGTGCTTTCAAGTCACTTTCGCAGTGCTTTGTCATATACTGATCGCAATGCTGAGACGAACACACCTGATGTCATTCTAAAAGTTATTACAGAATGAACAGTGACATGGCATTAACTGCCTTTAAGATGAATGGGACCGCTAACAGATTGCACAATGAATCCTAGACTAACACACTAGCCAAAAATGTCCATGAGCTTCTAAGTATAGGTGCATCTTACCTGTATAGGTGACGGTTTCTCCCAGCCCATTTCAAAGATGCCCATAAGGAGCTCTCGTTTTAGACAGTAATCCTCAAACTCATTTCCCTTGGTCGCCGTCACGTCCTGTAATTTAACAATTGGGAATCATTAGGTTCCTGGTCCACTGCCTGGTCACAGACAACACACCAGTTAGAAATGGACTTACTGAAGTTTTCATGCGCATATCCTTTGGAGGAAGTTTCAGATTCTTCTTCCAGTCATCCCCAGGCCTGATAGGCAAAAAAAAAAAAATTACCTTAATGAAGAACTTGCTGCATTATTTATACTTAACCTATACTGACTTACTTAATGATGGTGTTGGCTGTAGGTGCCGGCTGGGAGTTGCCATTGTTGAGTGTACTGGAGCCTTTGACCTGGGAAGGCTGCGTTGTTTGGGACCCACCACCACCTCCAGGACCCCCTGCTGGCTTTACCGAGCCTCGCATTTGGCCATTCTGACTAGGCAGTCCCAGAATAACCGGATTCTCCATTCTGGCTGTACTCATGACTTAAATATTCTTTCGTTCTTCCAAACAGTGAGTGACAATAACAACAGTGGAGCTAATACTTATCCTGATGGGTTTGCAAAAGAATTTGTAAGTTGTCCTTCCCACACCTTTCTTAGTGTCCAAAGCGCACAAAAAGTTAAAGCAGTATTTTTCACCAGTTCTTTTGTCAATATGCAAGTCTTTTGTAGAACATGTCAATATAAATGTCATTCAGCAGATATAAGCAGGAATATAAGCTTCAATTATCCTCCTACAAATGAATGAATCCCTCAACTGCAAAAGGAAAGTTTTACAGACTAGGGGCCAGGAAGCCAGTAGTCTTTTTGATTTTTCTGTCCATTCCTTTCTCTCCTAAGCATTAAATATTTCAAAAGTTTTCCACCTGTGGAAGAGAGAAAAACATCTTGAAGCTCATAATATGGACACTTATTTAGATGATGTATGCTATTAATGCAGCACATTTCCACTAAATTATAATGTTAAAGACAGGGAACATTTTTAATTAATTGTTGTAAAGTATTACAGAATATTTA
Source organism: Ambastaia sidthimunki (assembly GCA_036877625.1). Classification (NCBI taxonomy): domain Eukaryota; kingdom Metazoa; phylum Chordata; class Actinopteri; order Cypriniformes; family Botiidae; genus Ambastaia; species Ambastaia sidthimunki. Next base: position 6,961 of record JAZGTK010015458.1, read on the forward strand.
ACGGTTAAGCATTGTGGTTGTCAGGGGGTTCACATTAGTTAACAAATTACTTAAATGTACAATTAAATTTTTATAGCTTCTGTTAATCTTTTTTTAATGTAACCAATACAATTATTGATTTAATGTTACCAATACAATATTGATTAACAAACTAATGTTAAATGCCACCTTAATTTTATTATATTATTAAATGCTGAATTAACATTGAATAAATGCTGTCAAAGTATTATTGTTATAATTGTTCGTTCATCTAAATTAAAGCAGTTAACTAATGTTAACAAATGGTACCTTATTGTTGCGTTACCAAACAAACATATAAAATGTATAAAATAAAACAACTGGCAAAAGTCAAATGGAAAACCAAACGCTGCAAAACTTTGCCTACTTTTCCATGTTAACTGTTAAGTATCAATTAAGTATCATTTATTTGTAATCTGGATAATAATGGCAGCAGCACCTGGCACACAGTCAAGCTGGACAGGCCTCGTATGGTACCAGGCCAGTCCATAGCGAAACACGTAATTATTTTAAAGAGCCTAAATGCATGAATCCTGGTTAATTCATCAGCTCTATGCTTCTGTGAACAAACACACTTTTACTAAACAGCTGTGAAATCTGCTAAAAGTAAACTGCGAATGCAATTAGGAGGTACAGTTAAGAGGACCACTGACGCCTATAAAACTTACCTAAACCAAGAAAACGTGATAACATCAAGTTCATAATGTCAGTGTTTTTGTCACTTATTTACATTGTCCATTTATCTATAATCCTAGTATTTCCAGCGTGAAATTTGACGTCCAACAGCTAATGCTAATGTTAGCTACGCAGCTAAACTGATATTCGTCACATTTTAACCGACAACAAAAAATGTAAATTAAAACAAAATACAGTAATAACACCATTTTAAAGCGCCGTTTCCGGATTTAGGTGCAATTCGTTTTACACAAACGGTGAAATAAATTGATGAGCACGAACACAGTGTTTGAGCTCACGCAAGAGTTCGCGCATACACAAGCAGGCCGCACGCGCATTAAAGCTCTCAAAGGTACGATCAACGTTTACAAACACCAAAGATTTATATTAGCAACCATCTTAACGATCAATTAACACTTTGGCCGCCGTCTAAAGTCATTATGTGAATGTTGTAACGCAGCCAAAAATGCAGGCGACACACCGGAGAGATGCATGTAAACACAGGCCACAAAGAAACCAACAAAATCAAACAAAATGTCACTAAACACCTTGATATGTACACAAAATGTAATATAATAGTGTGTAGACTCACCAACGGTGGCTGAAAATCACTCCGTAGATTTGTGTTTGTGAGTTTAAAGTGTAGAGTTTTAACATATATTTGGGGGTGTAAAGCGAGCGTGTAAGATGGCTCCCAATCATCTTTAAACCCTCCCATAAGCAGTCACATGAGAGCCCTGTCTAATCCACAAAACACCCTTTTTTGCAACATTTCTATATTTCGTTTTCTTTTTTTTATTTGAAACGCATGTTAAAATATTAGATATTTTTTTCTAAATGTATTTGTCTTTTGCCGAGGCTCCCTGCCTTTTTATTTTTTGTATATTTTGTAGTTGTATAAATTCATCATAATTACATTTTTTCCATAAACAGCATACTATTATATCAACATACTATCATTATGCATGGTAGTAAGGCTTTATTCTTACCCTAGGTCTGTTATCTGATATCAGATGCCATGTGAAGGGGTCGTTTAAAAGGTCAACACATTTGGGCTTGACTAATTGCTATTATGTCTTAATTTGATTTAAAGCAGACTATTGTTTAATCTGTTTCCCGAAAATGAAAAAACTTACTTTTTGCTCATTTTTAAATGTAGTACTTAAATATCAAATACTTTTTTGTGTGTGCACAAGACAGGGAATCCATTGATTGTGACACCTGTGAGTTTTAGAGGTAGTTAATTATTTGCCTAGGAAGCTGGATGACTTCCATTGACCAATTAGACCAACAAATATTGAAACAGGGGCTACAGGCATTCAGTGAAATCTGAATTCAGTTGTTTCCACTGAAGGCTGCAAAGTTTAGTATATTGGCAACCAGACAGTGAAATTTTTTGGTATATGTTAATTTTTATTAACCTCTTGAAGTGTGCCTGATGAGATGTCTTTTATAGATTTTGTTTAGATTTATAGAGCCACTTCAACAAGCATCGCCCACTAAAATTGAGTGTATATGTATGATTGTAATAACTGCTATGCCCAAGGCCATACCCACCGCAGAGGTCCCCAGATCTCTGTGTTTTCTGTGGTGTGTAATAAGGGTCGTGGGAGTCATCATTCTCAGTTCTTCACAAGAACATGTTAAACTGTGTAGGCTTTGACTTGTGTGTTTACATGTTGTGGTTACCCTATTACAATACATCATTTAAATTTTATCATTTAAAAATAGTTTGAATACATTACTTCGAAACAAATTATTTTCCTTTATTCTTTTTAATTTTCTCTCGTTTTGACAAAAAAAAACAAGAGTCTGCAGCTTCTGTAATCTGATGGTCAGAGGTCAATGGTCAGTGCTCAAAATTTAAAGGGAGTAGTAATGTAAAAATGTAAATTTTGTTATAATTTCTTTACCCTTATTTTATTCCACACCCAAAGGCCATTTTATACAACATAGAATATGCTTTTAACTTTGGTAGTATATAAATTGCATGTTTACCTTTTTCACTGACACTGACGAAAATGAAAATACAGATATTGTTTTACAGTTATTCTTATCCAATTTGTACCCTACAAGTCTACTCTAGCTATTGCTTGCTCAGTCAAATATCAAAATCACTAATACCGAAACTGTATTTGTCAGATAATCATCTTCAAAGCGATCTGGAGAGTTAAACTGAAAGTTTGGACTGTATAAAGAGTCCAGCATGGGACAGCAATTATAATTATTATACATTAACTTTCATAATAAAACCTTAAATAATTATTTATACAAAGTTTTTTATTAAGTATACATTATTTATACAAACTCCAATTTTTTAAACAAAATGTGCTCCGTGTCAACATTTCCTGGAAACATGGTTGGTTGATTTCCATGTGCATTGTGTTCATGTGTATTGTTGCATTTACACTACCACACACCCACCCCTACTTTGTTATACTCAGTGAAGGCTCTATTTGGCTAGAATATGCTTTGACTCAAAAAAAGATGAAAAGAAATATGTAAACACAAGTTCAATTTTTATATTTGTTTAGAAAACTAACTTATCACATTTATTAAGGCAACAAGGTTTTCAATGGAACGATAAAAATCAATTCAGTCACATATGACTGAACTTTTGTGTAGTGCATGTTAATATGTATGTGTCTGCTAGTCTGTGTGATAGTGACCTCTTATCAGTGAGGTTACTGTAACATGGCCAGAGGGCTGAGAAAATGACATTTGTAAGGTGCAAAGTTATAGCCTGTTAAGTGTGATTAAGAAAACCACTATGCTAGGAATGCTAAGAATATAAAGAATATAGTGTCAAAATAGCTGTAATGACATACAGATTGTATATATTAGATAACATGAAAAGATTTGTGAAATTTAGCATTAGTGTTAAAATCACGCCCATGTAACCCACACATGTAAGTACAGTACATATAAATCTGCTGAAATACAGAATAGTGGGGGAGGAGATGTTTTCTGTAAAGGAAATGTGTGGGTTCTTTTGTAAAGAATTCAAATAGGCCTAGTGAAAGTCCTAAAGGTGGTAAATTTAAAGAGGTGTGTCTTCAAACAAGGCATAAACGATCAGCCATTTGGTCTAAGTGGTTCACTAACTATACACCTCTTATTGTAAAGGTAGAGCAGAGGACACACACTTGTGAGACGTATGGCTGTCCACATCAGGATGGACATCAATCTAATAACAAAGAAATCAGTTTTTGAAGTGAGTATTTCAAAGCTTCTTTCCAATAATTGTTTTTTTTTAATTTACTAGGTTTTGAGTAACACTTTACAGTAAGGTTCCATTTATTAATTTCTTAGCTAACATAAGTTAAAATTAAGATATGAAAACATTTGTTTTTGTTAGTTATTAGAAACAACATTTTAATAATAATTAAAAAAATGCATTAGTTAAATGTTTAATTTAATAAATAATAAAAATTGGATATAAAATACATAATCAAATGGAACCTTATTGTAAAGTTTTACCAGGTTTTGAATAGTTCTCACTAATTCTTCTAATTCAATTTATATGTATAAAAACTATAAAATGTAAAGCTTTATTATTTTAAAAATGCAAATGTTTAGTACTCAACTAAAACCTTTAAGCTATAAATAAATGCAGCACACAAATTAGAAACAACACAAAATTTAGAAACTAAAAAAAAGAATTGCACTTAATTTTATGCATCTTTTAATTTTTTTCCTTAAATTTTGTGTGTTCATTTATTAACATTAATTTTTAACATACACACAAAAACAGGAAGTGAGACGTTTACTTTTAATAACATCCTGTGAACATTGCAGGTGGATCACAGCAAAGCTTTCTTACTACTTTTTAGGTTATATTTTTAGGCTTTAATGGCGCAATTTTAAAAAAAGTTTTTTACTTAATTATTTATTGTAAATGTAGGACCTGAAAAAGAGACACAAAGTTAATATGAATCATATCTAAATTTGTATTTGTGTTTTTTCATTAGAACATAGACTATTTCACTGACTATGAAAACATGACAGAGGGCCCTTCTGATGATGTACAGTACACATGTGACAGCGAAAAGAACCAACTGCACCTGTTTCACACCGTGTTCCAACCCCTTGTATATGGTGTGGCGTTTCTCCTGGGCCTGACAGGAAATGGCCTCCTCCTGGCAGTCCTACTGAAGCGCTGGAAAAACCTACGCATCACAGAGATTTACCTGGTAAATCTGGCATTGGCTGACCTTCTTCTCCTCCTCACGCTCCCGTTTGCAGTGACTCAAAGTGTGGCTGGATGGGTTTTTGGAGAATTTCTTTGCAAGTTAATAGGCCTCATTAATCGCCTAAATCTGGTGTGTGGGAGTCTGCTTTTGGCATGCATTGGCTTTGATCGCTACCTGGCTGTAGTGCATGCTGTCCACAGCCTCCAGAGCCGACGACCTCAGATTGTTCACTTCACCTGTGCGCTGCTTTGGCTTCTCTGCCTGTTGGTGTCCATGCCCAACATGGTGTTTCTGTCCGTGGAAGCTAAAGAAGATGACCCTGCCTGGCTCTTCTGCTCTTATAACAAACACGGCATCCATGCCAACAACTGGATGTTGGCCAACCGATTCTTTACACTGCTGTTGTGCTTCTTCCTGCCTCTAATTGTCATGGGGTACTGCTACACTGCCATTGTCATCACTCTTTACCAAAGCCAAAAGAGTTTGGAGAAGCAGGGGGCTATCCGGCTAGCCATGCTAGTCACACTGGTGTTCTGCCTTTGCTGGTTGCCATATAACATTACCATTCTGATTGATACCCTGGTGATGTTGAATGCTATCTCTGAGCAGAGTTGCCATGATCGTGCCATGTTGAACCAGGCACTAATAGTGACAGAGAGCATTGGCTTTACCCACTGTTGCTTGAATCCAATCCTATACGCCTTTATAGGGGTACGTTTCCGGCGAGACCTCCTGCAATTGCTAGCAAAAAGGAAGTATTTGCGAGTATGCTTGTCAGGGCTGAGAGCAGAAAGCCTAAGCAGGGTGTCTGTAACAGAGGCTGTGACCACAACAACAAGCAGCCACTACATCTAAGGATCAACTGAGGTTTTTGAAACAACTTGTTATTGAACCAACAAAATGTTTGTTTGTGCAACTTTCTGATATTTTTAATTCTCAATCAGCAATCTGAGATGCACTCATTCCCCCCTGCAGCAATGCACTTCACATTGCCTGAGCAAAGGATGGACACATTAATGTGCATAATGTAATCATTTAAAAATCAATGGTTAAATTGTATTATAAGCAAAACTAAGCTTTTGCATCATGCCTTACCTGCTATTGTTTTGCATTGTGCATTAAAATGGCATTTGTCCGTATGATAGTACATGTCAGATAATAAATGATTCTGAAATAAAAAATGTGATGCTGTAAGGAATTGTTTTTTTTATATAATGTGATTTGTGGTTGGGAGTTGTGTATTGAGGAACACAAAATTTCTGAACAGTTTTCTTTGTTCTTATTTGTTATTAGATTTCTAATAAAACACACTATACAGAACAGTTGCAAACAAGCACAAATCCTATT